>RJWT010001232.1:0-50466 GCA_004365215.1 Cuniculus paca | reverse complement strand
TGGGTGCGAGTGAAGCCAGAAGGTGACAAGTGATGCAGACCTGAGCAACCTTCTCAGGAGGGTGCACTAAGACCACAGAGGAGGATGTCTGCGCATTCTGGAGTCTGAGCTGGGGCCATAAGTGATCAGTACAGGTCAGGGATGCGGCAGATGGCAGGTGCAGTGTTCTTGGCTATCCAAGGGCAAAGTCTAGAGGCAAAGGGACCTGAGGTACTCAGAGAGTGGTGGGTGAGGGGCAGGGATGCCAAGACCTTAAGATGGGCAGGCTATGGTTCAAGACTTTGGCCTTGGTTCTCTGGGTGTCCCGGCTCAGGAGAGTTACAGCCACACTGACAGAAGCTTTTTTGAAATCTTCGGTTCCTTGGTAGGTGTGGTGGTGCACATCCCAGCATCCTGGGAAACTGAGGCAGGAGGATCACAAGTTTGAGTCCTGACTGGGAAATTTAACCTGAGGATACACTGGGGATGGTGTGGTACACACCTGTAATCCCAGCACTCAGGAGACTGAGACAGGAGTATCAAGGTGAGGTTGAGGCTAGCCTGAATCTCATAGCATGACCCTGTCTCAAGAACCCCACCTCACCCAAAAAGTTATTTTGAGAATAGAATGGGGATAGGGATGTGCCTCAGTGGTAGACCTCTTGCTTAACATGCTCAAGACCCTTGGTTCAATTGCTAGCATCTGAAAACAAACAAAATGCAAGACTTATGGATACAGAATGAAGGTGGGGATTCTATATCTTACAATCTGCAACTTTCCTCTTCGACTGTAGATCATGGGATTGGGTATCTACTGCTATGTTGTAAACTATTCCACATCTACAGTACTTCCTTGGGGCTACATGAAGCCTGTGAAAGAATATGGTGTCCTTTTTTTAGTTTGGCTTGTTTTCAGGGGCGATGAGGGATTCTTAAACCACTACTTCAAGTAAAAATGTGGCCCTATTGAATCCACAAAACACAAAACCTTATTAGATACTTACATGACAAGTCTTTAGAGCAGTGCTATTTTGTTTCTTAATAATTTATATTTATATTACAATAGATTAAGTATTTAAAGTACTTATAATTGTGAAATGAAATTTCCCTTGAAAACAAACAAACAAATAAGAATGAATACAGATTGAATTCTTAGGCCCTGTTTTGCATGTGGAAATAGAATCTTAAAGAAAGTTTTAATTTGTTTTAGTGTGACTTTTTCATTTATTATACCTTTATAATAGACACTGTGTAACAACAGTGGTCCCCAAACTTTCAATTCCAAGGTTTATCTTTAGATAATCTGAGTCAGTAGATTGGGCAATGGAGTCAGGAAGCTGCATTTTCAATCAGCTTCCCAAGTTGTCTGTTCAAAATGCTTAGTTGCTCACACTTAAAGATAATAATTTTATAGAAATATAGCCGTATTGGTAATAAGAATTTGTGAAACATGTACAAACACACATTACAATAGAGGAGCGATAAGGAGAAAACTTCTTTGCCTAAAATCTAATACAATACGACCTGTATTTTTAAACACGGTTTTCTCTGTCATGACCCATTTCTGCAAATAAAGTACCTGCTAAACATTTTAGTATCTTGGCATATGAAACTGTTTTTCTGTTCCCTCTCTTAACCATGGAATTCTCTTCACTTCAATATTCTCCTAAGAATCTTATTTTTATCCATCACCAAGAATCTGTGTAGGTCAGTGCTTCTCTAACTGCAATTGTCAAACAGACCATTCAAAAATATTGTCAAAATGGAGATGCTGATTCAGTGGGTGTGAGGCATGGCCTAAGGTTCTGCATTTCTAACAGGTTTTTGTTCGACTCTTGCGCTCTTGGCCCAAGGGCCACACCTACAACAACAGAGTTTCAACTATTGCGAGTTACCTCTTCTCATAATCCCTCCTACCATAGTGAATGCCCAATTATTTATTTCCCAGGATTAGTTATTGCTTCCATGTTCATGACTTTCTTTTCTAAAGGAATTTACATTTGTTATTTGCCTATAAAAGATACGTATTTCATGTAGCTAGGTTTCATATGTCTTAAACATCATAACAGTACAGAGGCATAAACACTAGAGGAGTTCAATGGACTCTTACTGAAAAATTGATACATAATAAACTCTTTAAATCTAATCCTGTGGAGCAAGTCAGGAAATGCTCAAAATATCACATCCAGAAAACCAAGTTAAGATTCAAAATGACCAGTAAGACCATCTTAACTGTGTCAGAAGTATACCCAGGGCAAAGGAAATAAACTAATACTATATATAGTGGTTGAGAAGAGACAGCTAGTAGAATACAGTTTTTCCTTTTATACTTGGCTGTATTTTATAATTTGGTGGGGAGGGAAATGAGCAGATATTGCCTTTATAACCAACAAAGCCAATGAATATAATAAAATATAATAAATCTACTATGTGAGAGTTGTCTAGGAAATAACAAAGGTGACCAAGTCAAAAGGGGAGGGGTGCCTGATACATACAGGGGAAGAAACACACATGTACATGGAATTGGCTTGTAAGGAGCATGGATGGCCCAGTAGAGACTGACCTCTAGTTTTTTGTTTTAAAACTCAGAAGTGGTATTTGCTATCTTTTAAAACTTATTTTTATTTAAATATAGATACAGAGAAGTTTGCATAGCTGTTAAATGAATACCATTAAATGAATTTTAATAAACTGAACACACACACACATGAAACCAGCACTTGGATGAAGAAACAGTACACAACCCTCTCACCCAATATTAATTATTTTAATATTGTATTTTTTTAATCACTCCACTGGTCCCACTTGCCTCACAATCACTAGAGACATACACCATCCTGACTTCTAGTACATGAATTAATTGTGTATGTTTTTACTATAAACCTGGAATCATACAGTATATACTATTTTGTGACTAACTTTTACAATGTTTTGTTTGTGAGATTTGGCAATTTACATGTTCTTGTAGATCTTTCATTATCATGGCTTTATGGTATCCTATCATGTATGGTATTTTATCATGTATAATATTATTTTTCTTTTCAATTCTTGATGGAAATTTGGGTAATTTCTAGATTTTCATTATTATGTACTATGCTGGTATGAATATTCTGGAAGAGATTTTCATCAGTGACATTTATTTTAATATGTTATGACAGTTATTTAAAATGGATTCTTCTGGAGAATTTCAGTGTTTATTAGTGCAATTCAAATTAAAGGATATGCTTAAGAATTATTTAAGAATCCTGAGATTTTAAGATTATAGCTCTACAGATTTTATTAAGTATCAAGATATGAACATCTACATTGAAGAAAATGAGACATTATGGTAGCTATAGCTTATTTCTTATCTTCAGGTTCTGAAGCCCAATAATACTTTTATTCTTTGATTTGATTGGTTTAAGTCTGATTTCTACTATTTGATTGCAATATGTGAGAAGATATGAATGGCTTTTTCGAAGAACACAAAGGACATTAAGGTAGCCATTGCTGATTTCTTATTGTCTGATTTGAAGGCCTGTAATGCTTTCACTCTTTTGTTTTTTTCTGGTTTTATATTATTTTGTTTTGTTTGAGTTTATTGTGTGTGAATGTATGAACAACCATTTCGAAGGAGGCAAGAGACACTAGGGTAGCCATTGTTAATTTCCTGTCGTTATGTTTTGAAGACCTGTATTGCTTGCAGTGTTCTGTTCTGATATGCTTTGTTGTGTTTAACTCTGTTGTGTTTTGTTTTGTTTTATTCCCTTTAAAAAAAAAGATTATAGCTCTAGACAAGATCCTGGGATATGCATTTTAACAAAGTGTTGTATAGATCATATTTTGAGACCCATCTTTAAATAGAAAAAATGTGGATCTGAGAGAGTACATGACTCTAATCTTTATTTTGCTCTTACTAATAGGGTCTTGAGGAAATTATCTGACCTCTCTGGGTCTATTTTCTGCCTTCTAGGCATAACAATGTCTTTTTAGGTTAAATACCTTGTTTAAATGAAAGAAATATGAGAAAGTGCAAATGAATGACTTTATTGTTATCACCTGAAGCCTAACTATGAGGGTAAGAAGACACAATATGGAATTAGTACTAATACCATATATTTAGGCAACATGCCTAAAAGAAGTCATTTTATTTCTGTGAAAATCTTGCTATTGTAAAAATTATGACTGCACAGAGTTGCAGTTCTTGTATGCCAGGCTATCAATGCCATTTGGAAAATACTGAATGATTAGTTCATGATACAGAGTCAGGAATAGTCATTTGCAGGTTGGTCAAGGAGTTCTGGAAGAAAGTTCAAAGTTAATTATTTTTCTTTCATATTTCTCTAATTCCATAATAAGATATAATACAAGAATTTATGCAATATAGTAGCTTAATCAATTCTTTATCTGTTAATAAATAATGAGCCCTCCTGATTCCTAACTCCTTATTCATTTTTGACCCAAGTCTATGCTGGATCTGTGCTCCAGCTTTCTTGATCTTTTAGAGTTCTGAATATTCTAGGTTCCTTCCTGTTTCTTAACTTTTGCCTATACCATAACTTTTACTTGCAATACTATTCTCTTTTATGGCCAGCATATACCCGTTTATCCTTTGGGCCTAACCTAAGGTTCTATTTCCAATGGAGGGGTTCCCTGGCCTTTTAAATTATGTGGGATCTCTAGTTATATAATCTAATATCTCCCTGAACTTCTACGCTAAAGTAGCCTTGGGTTAAATTATATATTTGTGCTTCTCTGCTGTTTTAACAGTCAAGAAAAAGAAAACCTTGGGAACTATTGATAAGAATACTCAAAAGCATTAGTACTTCAGAATTGCTATCTGTCTGCATGCAGGCATGCTATGCCAAAAGGACGGACATATGATGTCCATTGTTATTTGCTTTTCATAGTATCTATGTTCTTCACAGTATCTATGTTTCCTTTTTGGAATCAGAGGAGAGGAAGCTTATGTTTATATTGATTGCAAATGTTTAGGGTGGCTTCAGGTAACTGCTAGATGTATTCTTGCAAGTAAATCTTGTCTTTCATCAGAATTTCAGCATTTACCAATAAATAAGGGGCTATGACTGGTAGTCCACTTAAGGCAGAGTGATTCAAGTCACATCATGAACTTCCTAACTTATTCAAGAAGATATGCAGTTTGTACTTGAATTCAAAATGGCCATTGAGATCAGAATGAGAATGAAAATATTGTCTAGAAAGTTTATTGCTCTTTGAATATGGGCATCAAAGTCAGTCTTGTTTCTCCTGTTTCTTTTGCTACTTCCACCTGACCTATGGCCTTCCAGTTGGGGCATGTCAAAGATGAGAACTAATTAGGAGCTTTGAGCTCTCTGTCTGTGATTCATCCACTCATATGCTAAATAGATAAAGTGTCACCTGTAGAGTTACATATCCAAGTTTTGGAAGAAGCACTGTATTCATTTCAGAGTTTCTTGAGGCATCAAATTTTTGCAAGGCTTGGTGATAAAGTGATGCTTAAAAAGGAGGAGAAAGAAAATTTCTGTCAGTGAGTGCAATTTTTGCATTGTGGTGGAGCTTTAATGCTGGGCCAAAAGAATATTTAAGATGTTGCAAACTTGCCCTGCCTTCTCTTTATCTACTTCCTATTGATGAATGAATGGACAAAGAATATGTAGTGTGTATCTATGTGCCCAGGTAAGGAAATATTATTTACCTTAAAAAAAAGAACAACCTAGAAAACTTAGTGAATACCTGTCTCAAAATAAGTTATGGGCCAGGATGCAGCTCAGTGCAAAGGCCCTAAGCTCAGTTCTCAGTACCACAAAAAACAAGAAAGCAAACAACTTTCTATTAAGATGTGCTATGTACATGCACCAATTCCCCAAGATGAATATAATCACTATGTACTGCAAACATATACTGCTGCTAATAAAAAAATATTAGTATATGTTGTGATACAGAGTAATTATATTCATCATTGAGAACTGGTACATCAATATTGCATTTTAATCATTTTTTTATTTTGAAGAGAATAAAACCAAAAAAATTAGAATAGAGTCAATCAAAGCAAAACAATGAATGTGATACAAGACTTCAAAACAAGTTAAAAATAAACCAACAATGTCTACCATGTTGCCTCTTGCTATCTTCAAAATAACTTTCCATACCACCAGGCACAATAAAATCAAACACAACAGAAGAGAATAAAACCAATCAAAGCAAAACAATGAAAGCAATACAGGACTTCAAAACAAGACAGTTGAAATACAACAGTGGCTACCATAATGCATATTGTTGTCTTCAAAGTGGTTGTTTATATCATCAGACATAATGAAATCAAACGAAACAAAATAGAATAGTTAATCAAAACAAAACAAAGAACGTGATACAAGTCTTCAAAACAAGATAAAGGAAATCAATAATGGCTACCATAATGCCTCTTATCTTCAAAATAACTGCCCATACCCTCAGGTATAATAAAATCAAATGCAACAAAACAGAATAAAACCAATCAAAACAAAACAATAAAATCAATACAGGACTTCAAAACAAGGCAATAGGAATACAACAGTGGCTACCATAATGCATTTTATTATCTTCAAAGTAACTGCTTATACCATCACACATAATAAAATCAAACAAAGTAAAATACAATAAAATCAATCAAAATAAAACAAGTAAAGCAATATAGGGCTTCAAAACAATGTAATGGGCAACCAATAATGGCTACTATAATCCATTTTGTTACTTTTGAAATAGCTGTCCATGTCATCAAATATAATAAAATCAAACATAACAAAATAGAATAAAGCCAAGCTAAACAGAACAATGAAAATAATAGGGTTTGAAAACAGAATAATAGATTAACAATGGCCACTGCCTTCCCCCTGTAAACATCTCCTACCCTTTCTCCTACCCTTTCACCTTCACAACCTGTATTTTGCATTTTGGATCCCAGTAATTTCTTTAGTTTTTTATACTAGGGAGACAACACAATGTTCACCCACATGACTCTGCATCATTTCACCCATGAGCATGATCTCAAGTTGTATCCATTTACCTACAAGAGCCTTGAGGTTATCTTTCTTTATAGCTGAGTAGCTTTCCATTGTATAGAAATGCTATATCTTTCTTATCCATTCTGCAGTTGATGGGCAAGCTACCTCTACTTTTTTCTGGTTCCCTGTCACATAGAGCATTGTTTTCTGTCCTTTGACTTTTAATCTATGAATTCCCTTTTGTGTTAAATGTTTCTTGAATAAAGCATATTGATGGATGTTGTCTCCTGATCCACTCTGCCTGTGTTTCTTTTTATTGGTGAATTGAGGCCATCTACATTAATGGTTATGGCTAACATGCACTGGCTTGTCTCTGCTATGGTATTTTCCTGCTGTTGGCTGTCTACCTTTCTCCTCCATTCAATTGTCTGCCCTGCTTTTGATCCCCCTCTGCTGCTGTTCCTGGAACCATGGTGTTTTTTTTTTTTATCTCAGTCTAATGTCCTTCAGTATTCTTTGTAGGGTTGGTTTGGTAGTTGTGCATTCCTTCAGTTGTTCTTTGTAATGGAAATATCTTGTTTTTCCATGAATTTTGAAAGATAGTTTTTCAGCATACATCAATCTGGGTTGGAAGTTGTTTTCTTTCAGAACTTGAAATATTTCACTCCAAGCTCTTCTTGACTTGATGGTTTGTGTTGAGAAGTCTGTCATGATTCTAATAGGTTTTCCTTTATAAGTGACCTGTTTCTTTTCTCTAACAGCTTTTAATATTCTGTTCTTGAGTTGAATTTCTGGAATCTTGATTATTATATGTCTGGGTGTAGATTTATTTTGGTTATGTCTAACTGGAGTTCTATATGCTTCGCTTATCTGAATATCATGTCCTTTTCCCATGTTTGGGAAATTTTCTGCTATTACTACTGCAAATAGAGTTTTAATGTCATTTGTGTTGACGCCTGATTTTTCACTGACACCTATTATTCTTAAATTATTTTTCTTTGCATCGTCTTGCAGTCTTTGAATTGTTATTTCCTGGTTTTTTAGTATTTTTAAGAGGTCTTTCCTTTCCCAATCACAAGCTGCACACCTCTCTTCAAGTCTGAAAGTTTATCTTCAGTTTCTTTCCAGTGATTTTGCCACCTTTCAGTGGAGTTTTTAATTTCCTGGATATCTCTTTGAATCTGTTTCATTCATTTGAAATCTCTTATATTGTTCATTCATGGTTTCCCTCATTTTCCTATGCTCATCTGTTTTGTTATCTATGTCTTCTGTAGAGAAGCTTAGCAATTCTTTCATTATGTTTTTTGTTTCTTCTTTTACATGAGATAGTATTTCTGTTCTAATTTCTTGTATAACCTAATGAAGTTGTCTCTTTACTTCAGTTGCCATCACTGCAGCAACTTCAGTTGTGTGACTCCTGATCTCTCCCATGTTTTCATCTTCTGGACTTGCTCTGCTTGGATTGGAGTCCAGGGACTGCCTTTTGCTTCTTTGTCTTGACATTTTCCTGAGTTCTTCCAAATAAGCAGGTAGTGGGGTCTCAGGCACTTCCCACATTAGCTACAATTTCTCTGGAGCATGATGGTTTGGTTCTCCTGGTCAGTGCTGGCCAGGGCATCCAATGTGGCCACTGGGTGCTCTAGTGCAGGGCTGACTTCTGTTTTTCCCAGCCCTTGCAGGTTACCTGGGGCAGAGGTGCCCTGCAGGCTGCTGGAATGTGCATGGAGCAGGGCCTGCCTCTGCCTTCCCACTGAGCTGGTTATTGGTGAGCAGTGTCCCCCAGTGTCTGCTGGAGTGTGCGGGAGCAGGGTCTGCCTCTGCCTTTCCACTGAGCTGGTTACCAGCATGCAGTGTGTCTCCACAGTTTAATCATTTTTGCTCCCCTTTTCTCTCTCCACCCTCTCTTTTCCCTCCTTTTCCAGATCTCCTTCTCATTTCTACAGTTTACTCCCCCATTTCCTAACATTTTTCTTTTGTTTTGCTCTTCAAGTTATTTATATTTTGGCTCTCTCATCTTAGAGAAACCATGCACTATTTTACCTTCAGTGTGTAATTTATTTCACTTCATATTAGAGTCTTAAGATCCATTGACTTTACTACAAATGAAAATATATATTCATGTATTTATATTTTCATTTGTAGTAAATATATTAGATATATAATATATATTACATATTACACATTCTATTCATCTGATGATGGACATATATAGGTCACTTCCATGATTTAGCTATTGTGAGTCATGCTGCTATAAACACAGGTATCATGTGTCACTATAGTATTATGATTTTAACTCTTTTGGGAAGATACACAGGAAAGGCTTAGCTTGGTCAAATAAAATTTCTGTTTTTATCTTTTTGATTAATTGTCATAATGATTTCCATAGTGGTTGTATTTACATTTTGACCAACAATATAGAAATAGTCTCTTTTTTCCCCTACAATCTCACCAATAGTTTTTTTTTTTTTGAGCCCTTAATAACAATTCTTATTGGAGTAAGTGGAATTTCAGTTTTATTTTGATTTTATTTCTTTAATGGCCAAAGGTGTGATTTTTCATGGATTTATATGCCTTTGTTTTTCCAAGGAGTGTCTATTCACTTATATAGCCCAATTTTTGGAATGGCTTTTTCATTTTGATGTTCTAATTTTTTTGAGTTCTTCATATTTTCTGGATATTAGTCCTCTGTTTGAGGGCTATCTGGTAGTTTTTTTCTCATTCCACAGGTTATCTTTTCACTCTGTTGGCTATGTCCTTTGCTATACAGAAGCTTTTTAATTTGTTATAATGCCATTTGTTGATTTTTTATGAGACAGGGTCTTTCTCTATATTTCAGGCTGGCCTTGAACTCACTATTAAGCCCAGGCTTATTTTGAATGCCCAGCAATCCTCCTGTCTCAGCCTCTTGAGTGCTGGGATTACAGGTGTGTGCCACCATGCCCAATCATTTGTTGATTCTTAATAGTATGTCATATGTAGTTGCAATTCTGTTAAAGAAGTCCTTATCTATGCCTATGTCTTTAAGAGTCTGGCTGTGTTTTTTTTTTTTTTTTCATTCTGTAGACTCAGTGTATCTGTTTTTATATCTAGGTCTTTGACCCATTTTTATTTTATTTTAGTACATGATGAGAAATATGGGCCTTGATTCATTGACCTGCATATGGATAACCAATTTTCCCAGCACTATTTGTTAAAGAGCCTGTCTTTTCTCTAGTGTATGTTAGTGACCCACTTTCAGATATCAGATGGCTGAAGGTGCATTGGATTGTTTCTACATTCTCTATTCTACTTCATCTGTCAACGTGTCTGCTTTCGTTTCAGTAATACGTTGCTTTTACTACTGTAGCTTTGTGGTATGATTTGAAGCTTAGGATTGTAATGCCTTCTGTTTTGTTCTTGTGGCTCAGGGTTGTTTTGGCTATTCTGAATCTTTTCTAGTCCTGCTGCAGGACTTTTGTGTAGAACAATGGGATATTGAGGCCTTTTCCCTAGAAAGTAGCTTTATTCATGCCAGCACTGACGCTGAGGACTCATATTCAGAGACTGAGTGCTAAAAATAATGGAGTTGCACCCCTTTTAAACAATTTTTATATCTTTGTCTCCCTTAGATGGGCATATGTTAACATTTTACAGTCTGGTTGGGTAAACATTAATATTCTACATTCTGGTTGGGTATGATTTATGTTAGAGAGTTACATCAGAACTACACATGTGTACACGAAGGCTGATACTGCTACATTGTTAAAAGTTCCCAGGCCAACACATTGGGAGGGGCCCTACCACATTCTTTCCTTTGATGCTAAGACCCCATCCTATTTTGGGTCAAAGACTGTCATTCTGGTTTATAGGTTTGTATTTCCATAGCATCATCACGTGTGTGGGTGTTTTTATTTTAACCATCATCTCAACTGGAGACTGAGGGAGCCAGGCAAGGCAGAGTCAAACAGGTTCCCAAAATCAGGACTGTAATACTTATGAGGGCTATGAATCCCCCAAGAGTTGAAAAACATCTTCCAAACAGTTCCCTGGGGTCCTGACCTTTCCAGGTCTGGGTTGGAACATGAAAGATTTTCCTCATTTGATCTGTAATCTCCTCTATGACCTTTTCCTCATCACCTATTTGTAGGCAACAGTTGCCCAAACCCTTCCCTTGAAAGCAAGCAGATATTTGAAGGCCAAGTGATTTTGAGAGATAGCAGTGTGCATTTTGATCTGTTGTTTGGCTAACAAGTTAAGAGCTTTGGTAGTTTCATTATACTTTTCACAACTGCTTGCAGTCTAATTATGCAGTTTAGTGTATAAATGGGGCTCTGGTAGCTCCAAGAACCATCCTCTGCCATAATACTGAATTACATGTCCAGGAGGCCATTGGTTGTCTTTCCAATTGCCAATTTGTAGGACACATCATTTTTCATGGTTATCCCTGTCCCCATACACTTGAACCCCCAGATGTTTTCTTCTGGCAAGTGGGAATAAAAAGAAAGATTGATGGATTATTCCTAATATACAAGATCCTGACCATTTCAGGGAAAGTACATCATATTTGGTTCTTTTGCATATCCAAGTCAGTCCATCTGGGGCCTTCCATTCGATGTCTGTGTCAACATCATCCCAAACCTCCTCTAGATGAGAAAAGTTGAATAAGGTGTGAGGATTTGGTTCAAAGTAGTCAGGGACCTCTCCCCCCACCATTGGGTCTTCCATGCAGTTGAACTATAGGAACTTTCACCCAGACATGTTAGACTTCCTACAGAGATATTGAACCATCCTCCCCACAGGTTGGGACAGTTTCTTCCAACTATTGAGGTCTTGAGAAGCCAAACCCCTGAGGCAGAGGTGGTGTACCATGTGCCAGTATAAAGTTTATGGGGATCTAATTCTCCAGCTTCCTATGTCCATTGGCCCCCGCATATGGGTTCCCCCACATACAAGAAAAGATCTTCAGCATCTGGGCTAGAGTCTCTACCATAAGGCTATGGCAAAAAAGCAGGGATAGAGACCCAAGTACAGTTAAGAGCAAAGGGTGGTAGTACATTATAGGTAGTTACAAATGGGATGCAATCTGTCTGTGTCACCAGTTGGTAACATTCTCAAGGTTTTTCCATGCATGGACTATTCAACCTTTGGAGTTATAAAAGCAGGACTGTCAGGACTGTCATCTTTTAATGATGTTCTGAGGTCGTGATCTGCTTCTCCTGCATTGTCAGCTTACATGGCACTGAAAAATGGAGGATACACTCTCAGTCTCATGATACTGCATTTGCTCTGCTGTAGTGAATCCAGAAGACTCCACTTTTACTACAGTTGGTGTGGATAGTATGTCAGTGAGTAGGCCCCTCAAGAAGGGTTTTGGCGTTGGACAATCCATTCTTTTACTCACACTTGAAAGAGTGAGCATCTATGGTAAACTCACAGGCAATCATTCCTTAACCTATTGGTATAGGGTGGCTAAGGCTGAGCCTAATGCCGGCATCTGTTGTCTCAGAATGAAGTTCCCAAGCATCTTTAAATTCCTCCTTATAGCCTAAATAAGAGAAGGGGTTCACCTATAGAGGATTTCAAAAGGGGAAAGCCTGAAAAGTTGCTGAGCAGAGTGCCAAAGGATGTTGAGGCACAGGGAACTGAATGTCCTTGGCACAAGGTGTTCCTGAAGTCCAAGCTGAAAACGTTTATTATTTCTGTAACAACTGCAACCCTCATGTATAGAGTGGAGTAGGGTTAAAGTTTAAGATGGAGGCACTCCTGTTTATATCTTTTGATAGAAAATACACACGTATAGTTTCTTACAATTCCTCCCTCTCATATCCTTGTACTCTTTTTCTTCAAACTCTGAGAAGAAGTTTATTCTCTCTGTTGTGTTTCTTCATCTGGAGCAGTTGGCCAGATAAGGTGGTAGAGATGGTTTGGTATGGGCAGTTTCCAGACAAACAAAACAAAACAAGTCAGAAAACAAAAGAAAATAAATAAATTTTAAACCACATGTGAGCAGCAGAATGGAAAGGACAATTGTAACCAGCTGTCTCTTAGTTGCAGCTGGTTGGAAGCTGCCAGCAGAGGTTAGTAATTGAAGCCCCCTGTTTATTTTTAGTCTACATTACTGTAACTTTTATATCGTTGGTTATACTTTTCTGCTGAGTGTTTAAGACCAAGTTAAAGTGAGACCAGTATTAATTAAAATTATTCTTTTTTTTTGACAAATATCAAGGTCAGTTAAGGCTTTACAAGGGTTATTTGTGGGACCATGTGTGGAACCCCTCAGGTCTCATCCTGGTAATCACCAGGATGGGTCACGGTCTTGCTTGATCATTTAGCTTCGTATGGAAGAATAAAAGACATTTCTGTCTTTACTGACCCTGCTTTTTAGTACATAGTACCTCAGTTGATTCCTGTTCTTTGGGGATCTAACAACTCCTTGCTCAGCAGGTTGATTGACTTATCAAAGTTGTAGGATCTTGTAAGATAAGTCTCCTTCTATACTTGGTCTTGTTGACCTTGGAGGGCCAGAGTCAAAATATTGACTGTCCTCTTAGCACAGTCACCTTTTTAGCTTTGGTTCCTAAATCTCCGTTGGTAAACACCCACGAGACCAGTTAAAGCAGTATTGCAATGAGCAGTAGGTTTAGTCTTATGATCTTATGTAGCTATCAAGCACCTTGAAATATATAGTATGACCAAGGAAATGTTATTTCTTATCAATGACAGTTGTCTTAGAAGTTGAATACATGTTAAGCTATGTGAACCACAAGAATTTGAGCTAATATGAGTGTCTACTTATCTATAATGCAAACAAAGTGGAATATATAATTTAAGATTCACATATAGAAACATACACAGGTTAAATCATATATAGCCTTTATGTTCTTAGATTTGAAGGCTTCTAATTTTAAGTCCCATGTGACTTTGAAGTCTCTTAACCCTCATTCGGTAACCTTTTAAGTGGACTTAGCTGTTTCTAAAACCTTGGGTAATTGGTTTTTATGCGAGAGGCCAAAAGAGCCAGAGAAAAATAAAAGGAAAAAATTGCTTTAGGTGCCATAAACCAGTGAACAAAATGACACAGACACACAATTTTATTTTTTAATTTTTTTATTTTAAAGAGAAAAAATAAAAATAACAAGAAAGTTTTCAAAACACTAGCAGAGTTACAGATGAGATCAGGCGTGTTCAGGGTGGTATGGCCATAGACAGTAAGAGAGTTACAATAATTAATCCATTGTGTATTTTTATCTTCATAGTAGTGATTCAGGGTACAATATAGAGGCATGACATCTTGTCCAAACAATATTTGTGAGAAACTGAGTAAATAAGATTGAAAATATACAATAAATATTGTGAATTGGGAAGAAACTGTTTAGTTTTATTTTTGAAAAGTCAAAAGTTCCTTAATTTTATATTCATGGTACTATTACCACAATTTGTGAGCAAATTGCCCCCCAAAACAAAAAGCTACAATGATAAAAGACCTCAGGAATGTACACCTAATTGACACTATATTGCATTAATCAATAGTTGTACTTTTTGCAAACTGTGGCTATGACAGTCCTGAACTGGAAGAATTTCTTGTTCAAACTGCAGTAACTTTTCTGACTATGGATCATCATTCCTTCTGTGGCAGATTTTTCCAGTTCTTATAATGCATTTTGAATGATTGTCTCAAAGTAATTGCGGTTTTCCTGACAACTCCTTGCTCTTTCTCCTGATGAGAACTGTAGCCCTTTTCTGTTGTTTTTAAAAACCTTCTGCTACCCTATCCACCACTTTAACCACTAGATCTATAACCACCACCACAGGGAGTTCTTTCAACAAAACTGCTTCTCTCCTTGGATCCATAGTTTGATTGCTGTTGTCCACTATAATACCCAAAATTATTATAGTTCCCACTACCACCATAGTTACCATGATCAAAATTTTCTCCTTCATTGTAACCTTCATATCCACCACCACCATATCTGCCACCTTGGTTTCCATATCCTGGTCCACCACCATCATAGCCTCATCTGCTACTGTTCCCAGTACTACTGTCGTACTTTCCACCGTACCTCCAAACCCACTATTCACCATCATCTTCTCCATAATGACCTCTGCTGCCACCTCCTCCACCATAACCTCCTCTACCGCCAAAGCTTCCATCATGGTCAAAATTCCCTCTGCTGCCTCCAAAGTTTCCTCCATGACCCACAAAGTTGCCAGATCCACCTCCATGATCCCTTTGTGACCCAGCAGCCTGCATCTCTTGTTTAGAAAGGGCCTTTTCCACTTCACAGTTATTCCTGTGGAGTGATATTTCTTAACAACAATTTTATTAACTGTATCATGATCATCAAAAGTTACAAAAGCAAATCCCATTCTTCCTGTCTTCCATAACTTCTATGGTTTTGATCTTGCCATACTTTTCAAAGTAGTCTCTCAATTATATTCTTCTGTGTTTTCTTTAATACTACCAACAAAAATTTTCTTCAGCATTAGATGTGCACCAGACTGCTGAATTTTCTCTAGAAATAACTGCTTTGGTTCCACTACACGCCCTTCAATTTTGTGTGATTGTGCACACATTGTTGTAAGTTACATCTCTTCAACACAAGTGTAAGTTACAAGACCAAAGCCCCTGGAGTGTTTTGTTTGATGATCTTTCATTACTACACAGTCTATAAGTGTGCCCCATTTCTCAAAATATTCTTTTAAACTATCATCTGTAGTTTCAGAGCTCAGATCACCAGTGAACAGCTTCCTTGACTGCTCTGGTTCTTGTGAATCATGGCCTTCTTCCCCTGGCAGTGCTGGCTATTGCTGAAGTCAGGCTGGGGGCAACCAGGCAGCAGTTTTACTTCCATTTTGAGACTGGACTCACCCCTTCCAACCCAAGTTCAATATGTGACTGAGAGCAAAAGTTACTTCTAGATTAAAGTGCACTCTTAGAAATATTGGCCAATTTGAGCTATAGCTGTAATAATCTGTTGCAGGTTCATTATAAATTGATGGACAGAATTTTTGGGGGTAACCAGTAAACATAGACATTTCTTGTAATAAACTAACACCAGTAAGGAGATAGCTGAGAAAAAAAAAATCTCTTACTCGTGACTTATGACCAGAAAGAATGGAGGGGTGTATCATCGTTTTGTGTTTTTATATCTAATTTACCTTTGGAGAAAAAAGATTAAGTTTTACTTTAACCATAGATCACATAAGGAAAGCAGAGGCCATGTGCCTCCCTTCCCCTAACAACAAGTTGGGAGGCACTAAGTTCATTTACTGTCCAGCTACCTACCTTCTTAGTAACAAAAAGAAAAAAGTTGGAAGGGTTTGGATTGTCTCCTTGTTATATTTAGCTCAGCTTTTGATTTAAAATTATTTTTCTATAATTTTGGTTATATTTTTCTTCTTTCTCCTTTGATCTCAGATTGTTACTTTTTTTTTGCTATTTGTATGTATTTTTTTATTTTAAAGAGACTAAAACAAAACAAAACAGAATAGAGTTAAACACAAGAAAGCATTTCAGAACAGAACAATGAAAACAACACAGGTCTTCAAAACATAACAATAGGAGATTAAGAATGGTTACCCTAGTGTCTCTTGCTTTCTTCGAAATGGTCATTCATACATTCACACACAATAAACTCAAACAAAACAAAATAATATAAAACCAGATAAAACAAAAGAGTGAAAGCATTACAGGCCTTCAAATCAGACAATAAGAAATCAACAATGGCTACCCTAATGTCCTTTGTTTTCTTCAAAAAAGCTGTTCATATCTTCTCACATATTGCAATCAAATAGTAGAAAACAGACTTAAACTATTCAAATCAAAGAATAAAAGCATTATTGGACTTCAGAACCTTTTCCCCATATTTATCAGGGATTTCGTATCTTATTGAGTCTTTCAGTTTTTTACACTAGGGAGAGGATGTGGTGTTTACACATGTGAGTTTGATTTATTTCACTTGATTGTTACATTTTTAAATTTGACTGGGTATCAACAGACTTTCAAGTAACCTTGAATCAGTACTCTTATTTTAACATCTGCAAAAGTAGAGAAAAGAGCAAGTTAACCCTGTAATTGTAGTTTAAGAATTTGCAATCCATAAGACATTTTTCAACATATGAATTATATAAAAATTGTCAACTTTAATTGGAAGTCAAAAGTAAATTTATCAGTTAGCCAAGATTTGTAATAATGGACTCTTTGTGACTCTAGTTTGGCATTCACACCACAGCAGGAAAATTTTACGATTGATTCTGTTTTTATTGGAAGGCAGGGAGTTGCACTTTTCTGATTGTCTCCTGACCGGAGGGGAAGGGCCGTCTTTTCCCCCTTATGCAGCTGCAGCCATGGCACCAGAAGTTGCGTCCTCCTTGGCCTGCAGCAGCTCCAGTTGATGTGGCACCATCAGTCTGGGGTGTTGGGGGCTACAGGCTTGGGGTAGAACTTCCAGATGATCCCATGTGGAGGAGGGAATCAGAGGTGACTCTTCTTTTTTCTTGTGAAGTCCTCAAATTTTTAGGGAAAATAGGACAACTGGTCACTGACAATGCAGGGCATAATGTATTTTCTCCTGAGATATATATCTCAGATATATATATATCTCAGGAGGAAAAATATATATATATATAATTTTAAACAGAATAAAACCAAGCAAACTAAAACAGAATAAAGCCCATCAAAACAAAACACTGTAAATGATACAGGATTTCCTAACAAGATAATAGAAAATCAACAGTATCTTTTATCATTAACAAATCCAATCAACAACTAACATACATAGTTCTCTGATCTGAACTTTGGCCAGAAGATGGTTGGGGTGAGGATGGGAGTTTCTGGCCAAATTAAACAACAATACTTTATCATGTTAATTTTCTTTTTGTTTTTGATCAGTAGGTTGTTGCCCCAAGTCCTTAACATTAGTGGACGGGGACAATCAGGATAGTTCTTTCCCTGAGCCCATTGATTCCTTAACCCATTCTAACTGGGAAGTACATTTATTTCTCATTCTATTTGTCCCAGAAGTCCAAGGCTCAATCTCCAGTACACATCAAGATGTCTTGCCAATGGTCAATGTAAGGAAATTGGTCAGGATGGGTGGGGTCCCCTGAAACAACCTTAAGCACTTGGCTAATTATCTCCCCATCAAGTGATTCCTCAGAGGACCATTCTATCCCAGTGATGGCCAATCAGTTTCACAGATGCTCTGGGGCCTTCTAGGGGTCAGTTTAACACCATAGTCACCTGAATATCCCTTTTCAAAATTCTTCAACATATGCTCTAGCTCTAGGGGTGTCAGTTTACTCTGCTTTCCCCCTTCCCCCAACAGGCAATTTTCATGCATGAGAGAGGGAGAAAGGAAGGGGAAGGGTTTTAATTGGAAGGGTTGTATACTCACTTCATCCATCTCTGGCTGTTCTCTTTGTGGAGATATTTCAGGCACCTCTTAGAATTCGCAGAGCTCTTAGGGACCTATCATTGCCCTTAGCCATATGAGGTTCACCATGGAAGCTAGGATTGGGACTCAATACTCTCTTCAGTCCTGTGGTCAAGTCAGAACCTTCCTGTTGTCTGCTGTCTGTCTCTTTCACATGCAAACACACGATGAATCCAACCCACCACTCAGAACCTTTGGGCTGTGCTTTTATTCCTTGTGGAACTACTCAAGCAACTTTAGTACTCCAGGCTGCTCCTCAGTTCCTGAGAGTTGTGGTTTCAGTTTCAATGAAACTCACTGGGTTAACTCTAGTACTACCCACTACCCAGTTCCTGAGAGTTGTGGTTTCTTTTCAATGAAACCTACTCAGGCAACTCTGGGAGATCATGAGTCTCCCCTTCTGCCTCTTTAAAGGTAGGACTACTAAATCAAACCCAGGTCTTACCAAATCTGGAAGGTGGCACACCCTGAACTGGTTTCTGGGCCTCTAGGTTCCACTGTACATCTGGAGCTCTTACCCCAGCATGTCAAGAGTGGCCAATCTCCCCTATGAATCAAACAGTCCACTGGTGCCAGGCAAGGTCATGTCTCCCAGGGTTCCAAGGTTTGGAATCAAGTGATAAAAGAGGTGGAAATACACCATCTCCGAATCCTGACCATGAGTTCCCAGGAATGCCACAGGATTTCTGTATAGAGAGATTCGACACCAAGACTTTTTTCCTAAGAAGCAGCTTTATTTGTGCCTGCACTGACTCAACATATTCGTATCTAAAGACCAAGTGGCGAACATGGCATGGTTACACCCTTTTATACCATTTTGGTGTCTTTATTTTCATTATATGGTCATACATTTACATTCTACTGTGTGGTTGGGTATGATTTTATGTTACAGAACTAATCAGAACAACACATGCATACACAGACGCTGATATCACTACATTGTAAAAAGTTCCCAAGTCCACACATTTGGAGGGGTCCTACCATAGTCCCATATAAATTATAGAATTATTTTTGATAGATTTGTGGAAAGTGTTGTTTATATTTTGATTGGCATTCCATTAATTCTCTATATCATTTTGATATTATGATCATTTTGACAGTATTGGTTTTGTCAATCCAGGTACATTGGATGTTTTTCCATTTTCTCATGTCTTCTTCAATTTCCTTTCTCAGAGTATTATAGTTTTTGTTATACAGGTCTCGAACTACTGTATCAGTCAGGGTTTACTAGAGAAACAGATATAATGCAAGATAGACAACTGTATAAGAAATTATAAGATTGGCTTACAATGGTCAGCCACAAAGTTGAAGGAGAGAGCATGCAGAGGGTGTCTGCATGCTGGAGGTTAAAGGGGGTCCAGCCCGAGGGCTGGAGCTTACTGCAGTGTCCTGTACAAGTCTGTGTCAGAAGGCTGATGGGTCTATGACGGAACACTGAAGAGTCTACAGCAAAGACTGAGGAGTCTACAATGAAGACTGAAGAGTCCACGACGCAGGCTGGAGAGTCTACGACGAAGACTGAAGAGTCTACGACGCAGGCTGGAGAGTCTGACAGAGACTGAAGAGTCTACGACGAAGGCTGAAGAGTCCCAGGCAGAAGCTGAACAGTCTGTGCCAGAAGCCAGGAGACGACATCCAAGCTGAAGGCGAAGACTGGAGCTCCTCTGAAGAAGCAGCCCCCAGTCCCTCTTCCTTTGTCTTTTATTGTATGCAGGCTGCTGTCCTGGGGTGGGTGTAGCACTCGCACATCTGCCTGCCCTCCTCTTGCACAGGATGAGGATGTTACAAACTGAGGATGTTACAAACTAGGGACCCTGGCCCCATGCTGAATCACTTAAACTTCTGACCTTCTTAAATTGACACAGTGAACAACATCCTAGAATGGTAACTGCTTGTTCTCTACACCCCAAGATGTAGAGCTGCTGAGTTTCTTAATTAAGCATCTAGACTTCTCAAGTTGACTCAATGTACAAACCATAACAACTACCTTGGTTAGGTTAATCTCTATGTATTTAATTTTTTGGAAGCTGTGGTGAATAGGATTGTTTTTCTAATTTCTTTCTCAGGAGTTCCGTTGTTGGTATTGTGGAGGAATGCTTTTGATTTTTTGTCTATATTTTGTATCCTGCCACCTTGCTGAAATTGTTTATTGTATGAGTATTCTTATAGAGTTTTTTTTTGATCTTTGTCATCTCCAAATATAGTTTGACTTCTTCCTTTCCTATTCACATCCTTTTTATTTGTTACTCATTCCTGATTGCTCCTGCAAAATTTTTGAGAGCTGAATTGAATAGGGTTTGTAAGAATGGACACCCTTGTCTTGTTTCTGGTTTTAGTGGGGATTGCTTTCAGTTTTTTTCCATTTAGTGTGTGTGCAGTGGTTTCATCATAAATAGCTTTCATCAATTTAAAATGAGTTTCTTCTATACTTGTTTTTGTCAGGGTTTTTATCATAAGTGAATGCTGTATTTTGTAAAGGCTTTTTATTCATCTTTTGTGAGGACCAAATAATTTTTAACTTTATTTATTGGTGTATTATATTCTTTGATTTATGTATTTTGAACCGTCTTTATATTCCTGAAATGAAGCCAAGTTGGTCATATTTTAAAATCATTTTAGTGGTTTGTATTCAGTTTGCAAATATCTTTTTGAGGATTTTTGCATCTATGTTTATTAGAAAATTGTCTTGTAGTATTCTTTTCTTGTTGAGTCCTTTTCCAGATATAGTATCAGGATAATGCTACCTTTTAATGAATGAATTTCGTTATGTTTCTTGCTTTTAAATGTCATAGAAGGATTTGTGGAATGTTGGCATTAGCTCTTTTTTGATGTTCTGGTAAAATTCAGCAGTGAATTCAGTGAGTCTTGAGCATTTATTACTTGGTAGGGTTCTTATTATTGCTTCTAGTATCATATTGGTTCAATTTTGGTACTTCATATGTATTTATGAATTTATCCACTTTTTTCCTATATTCACTGGTTTTTTGCAGTATAATTTTTTGAAGTATTTTCTTTTTTTATTTTAAAGAGAATAAAACAATACAAAACAGAACAAAGCAAATCAGAACAGAACAATGCAAGTAACACAGAATCTCACAAAAAGACAACAGGAAATTAACAGTGGCTACCATAAGGTCTCTTGTTTTCTTTGTAATAGCTGTCCATACCTTCATGCACAATATAGTCCAACAAAACAAAGTAGTATAAAACCAATCAAAATAATAGAATGAGAGCATTATGGGACTTCAAAACAAGACAGTAGGGAATCAACAATGGCTTCCATAGTGTCTCTTATTCTCTTCAAAATAGCTGTCCATAACCTCATACACAGTGAAATCAAATAATGAGAAAATGGACTAAAACCAATCAAAACAAAAGAATGAAAGCATTACGGGACTTCAAAACCAGATAACGGGAAATGGACAGTGGTTATTATAATGCCTCTTTTTCTTCAAAATAGCTGTTCATACCATCACTTATAATAAAATCAAACAAAACAAAACAGAGTAAAACCAACTAAACAGAAGAATGAAAACATTATAGGACTACAAACTGAGAAAATAGGAAACCAGCCATGATTACCATAATACATCCCATTATGTTCAAACTAGCTGCCTATACCATCTGACACAGTAAAATCTAACAAAACAAGACAGAACAGAATCAAACCTACCAAAATTGTGAAAACATTACAAGAGTTCAAGACAAGACAATAAGAAATTAACATTGGTTACCACCTTCTCCTCCTAAGTGTTTCCTCCTCTATCACTTTTGTAATGTCTATTGTGTTTTTGGATCCCACTAACTCCTGTTTTTCATACTAGTGTTCACCCATATGCGTTCAAACTGTTTCACCCACGAACATGATCTCCAGTTTATGCCAAAGAACCTCAAGATTATCCTACTTTGTAGCTGAGTAGCTTTCCATTGGTAGCTTTCCTCTGGATGTCAGTGGTATCTTTTGTGACTTTTGTCTTTTTCATTTCTAGTTGCATTGGCATGATTGTTTTCTTTGACTTTTAGGAGAAGTTTGCAAAGGGTTTATTTATCTGTAGTCTTTATTCTTTCAGAGAACCAACTCTCTGATTAATTGATCCTTTATATATTTTTAGTGTCAACTTTATTCATTTTTGCTCCACCCTTCTTTTTTTCTCCAAGTTTTGGATTTGATTGCTCATCATTTTCTAGGAGGTGCATTTTTAGGATACTTATTTGGAATTGCTCAATTTTTTTTTAAATGTAGGCATTCATAGTTTCAAACTTTCCTGTTAGAGCTCTTTTCATTGTGTCTCATAAGTTTTGGTTTGTTGTGGTGCCGTTATTTGACTCTAGGAACTTCTAACTTTCTTCCTTGATTTCTTTTGTAATTCATTCATCATTCAAAAGTGTATTAGTTAATCTTCATATGTTTGTGCAGTTTCATTTCCAGTTGCATTCATCTATGATCCAATAATATGCAGGAGATTATTTCCATTCTTTTGTATTTATTTAAGCATGCTTTATGTCTTAAGATGTGGTCTGTTTTGGAGATACACTATGTGCTGCTGAGAAAAAAATGTGCATTCTGTTGTGATTGTATGAAATTCTCTGTGGATAACTAATAATCCATTTATTTGATGGAATAGTTCAATTTGTTGATATTTTGTCTGGGTGACCTGTTTATTTGTGAAAGCAAGATATTGAAGTCCCACTCTATGCTTCCATTGATGTTAATTTGACATTTTATGTTTGTTAGCATTTATTTTATGAAATTTGGGGTACTGGAATTTGGAGCATATTTATTTACAATTGTTGTCTCTTCTTGATGACTTTTCCCCTTTAGAAGTATGAAATCTTTACTTTTCTGATCAGTTTTGGCTTGAAGTCTATTTTTTCTGAAAATGGAATAGTTATTTCTGCTTGGTTTCAGGTCTTGTATCATGGAGTAATTTTTTTCCATCCTCTTACTTTTAGTGTTTTTTGTTTGTTTGTTTTCTTTTGTCTTGTAAGCAACATGTAGTTGTATTTTAACTTCTGATCCAATTTGCCAGTCTGTGTCTTTTGATTTAAAAGTTAAGGTCATTTACAGCGAGTATTATTACTGAAAGATATTTGCTGAATTCTGTCATTGCATCATTTTTCCATTACTGATTTATTTATTTCTTCTCTTTTTAAAATTACATACCCAGTTTGACATCTTCTTTCCTTTGGGCTCTTTGATGACATTGGCCTTATTGTCTCTGTCTAGGATCCCTTGAGTATTTTCTTCAGTGCTTGTTGGGGTCCATGAATGTCTTTAGGTGCCCTTTTTATGGAATGTTTTATTAATCCCTCAATTTTGAAAGACTATTTTGCTGCATATTTTAATCTGAATTGAAAGTTTTCTTTAGGGTTTGAAAAATTTTGCTTGAAGCTCCCCTGACTTTAAGATTTGCATTGAGCAATCCGCTGTTATTCTGATAGATCTTACCTCTATGAGTTACTTGATGTTTTTCTCTGTTTTTAGTATTCTCTCTTTGTGCTGGAATATGGGATTTTGGCTATTTTGTGGAGAAGTTGTTTTCTGGTATTTGATGTATAGGCTGCTATATGCCTTGTTTACTTGGAAGTTGTATTCTTTTATTAGATTTGGAAAATTTTCTGCTATGATTTTGGTAAATAAACGTTTTATGCCTTTGCATCATCTTATAATCTATAACCCTATATTTGTTAGGTTATTATTTTTGAGTCATCTACCAACTTTTGGATTCTGTTTCATGATGTCTTGTTTTAGGTTTTACTGAGTACTTAACCTACTATATCAACCTTACCTGTTGATTCTGACGGTGTCTTTTCACATTGGTCATTTCTGCTGCCTATACTGTCAATAGCATTTTCTATATCTTAGATAACTTCTTGATTACTTTGGATGGTCTCTAATTCTTTACTAAAATGGTCATTATTGTATTACTTTGTTTAATTCATTACATTTTTATTTTTGTCTTCTTTGAGCTCATTAAATACTTTGCAAATTAAATTATTCATGTATTTTTGGACATCCTCTTTGAGATTCTGAACTAATTAGGTATTTATTTGTCTCTCCTTTTATCTCATAAAACATTATATCCTTTTGGTTTTTGAGTCTTTTGCCTGTGCTTCAGTGTCCACCAGATCAGGTTTTTAAGAATTAAGTTTTTGGAGGTTACTGGTGGTGTTATATTCTAATGTTTCTATTGTTTTTGTGTCAATTGTTGCCTCCATTAGGGTAGAAAAACTCTGCCACCGAAGACAAAAACTTTTTAATTAGTGTATGTTTTCCATGATGTGTTACTGAAGCTTTGGTTATCTTTTGGTATTTATATGTTTCTTCAGCCTGATCAACCTAATAGGATCAGTCTCAGTTCCAGTGTTGGAAGTAGAGTACCACTATTGGTTCTATAAGCACCCATAGATTCACCCATATGTTGGTCTTATGGTTAATACATTGTGTCAACTTGAGACGTTTAGAAATTTAACTGAGAGACTCAGTAGGGAGCCAGGGCTCTTACTTTGTAAATATCCTCATCCTGTGCAAAAGAGGGCAAGGACATTTTGGTGAGTGTTACACCCACCCCGAAGGTGGGGGCTTGTGTTGCCTCTCTTTTTGCTCCGGCTGCTGCCTTGAAGTGTTGCCCCAGTGCCATGGCACCCTGCCTGGGAGCCAGCTGATTATGGACTGAAATTTCCAGAAACTGTAAGCTAAATAAACCTTTCCTTGCTTTACTTTGGGTGTCAGGTGTTTTGTTCCAGCAACGAAAAAAGTAACCGAAACAGTTGGTCATATAATTTAAAACTTGACTTAAAATTTCACCCATTTTTCAATAACCCAGAAAGAATGTGATAAAATAATGATGACAAGTAGGCTGGGATATAGAAGATTAAGGAAGGAAAAGGGAGAAGAAAAGCAAGAGAACAGTTTGGAAAGAAGGAAATGAGAGAAAGATAGCAAATGAATGAAAGAAAGAGATGACTTTATGGGTCTTATTTTTATACATGAAGTGGAGAGCTAGTGGAGAGGAATTTGAGAGCCTATTTGGAGGGACTAGAAAAAGGAAGAAGGAGGGAAACATAATTGTATATTCAGAGAATTTGTGAAATCATCAGAATAAATTAATATGCTGACAGAAGCTTGCGTTTGAATCCTCCATACACAATTTTTGTTGAAGGTTAACTGAATATGCCCCTGAAAGATAATAAACTAAAACAATAATGTAAATAGAAAGAGAAAAAGAAAGAGGAGAGAGGTTAAAAAAAAAAAGCAGAAAAAAACTTCCCTGAAACACATCCAAAAACACAAAAGTGAATAGTCTTCTCAGTCCTACTTATACTTCAGTCAGCATTGGACCAGTGTAATCTTTATACATTCACAAATTGTTGGGGGCTGTGTTCTAGTCCTCTGTGGGTTGAGCACAGGAGCCTGGATATGTTTCCTGGTGCTTTTGTCAGTTGTTTTCTTGCCAGTGAGTGAAGAGGCCTTGGAGTCTGGACTGACCACTGGGTTTGCCGCCTTCTCTCTGGAAATAGAAAACTGCTTCTTTTCAGTTGCATTCCTGTGCTTGTGGCCAGCCAGAGGTTTTTCTTTGCCTCTGTTTTATGATTGGATACTTTCAATTTTGTTGAAAGTGGGGGAGTGCATTTACCCGGGGAAGTCTTTTTCCCCTGTGACAATCCCTGCAACTTCTTATGTCTACTCTTTCTATACTGCTCAGGGTTAGCACACCTTGCAACCCTCTCTGGCTAAATTGATCTTCAGTTCACCTGCACCAGACTCTGACCAAGTGCTACTGTCCAGTCTACAAACTTTGTGATTCCCAGGGTTCATGGCCTTCAGTAGCTGTTTGTTGGGGGTTAGGAGGCTTCCTGCATGGATACTGAAGGGGAGGAGTTGGCAGGATGCCCCATGGGCATCGAATGCACTGGTACTCTGGGCAGTAATGAGAGAATGCCTGCTATGGCACTACTCAAATGTCTTTTCTCTCCTGGATCACATTGCTAGCCACCTTTTTCTAGCACCTGTTAGGATAGTGTGACCCACAATGTTTTGTTTGTATGGCGTTAACTCAGGGTCAGTAGTGATAAGATTCCAAAACTTGCACTTTGTCTGTCACCCTGCTTCTCTAATTTGCTTTGTATATTGTACTCCTAAGTAAGATTTTGTTTAGGAAAATGCTGCTGGGATGACAGAAAGTTTGATATTATGGCCTTAGGTACCCAATCATACTTTTCTCATTTTCTTTAATCACTTCATAAATAGTACTGTTGTACTGTCTGTTGGCATAAGTAAGACTCTTTTCAAATACATTTTTATCTTTGTATTTTTTTCATAATTGCTCCCTTGAACTATTTTTCTTTTTTACTATGTTATTTACTATTGGTCCTGTATACTTTCTGTGGGGGAATGTGCTGGATTACTGTGTTATAATCTTTATCTGAACCGCACAGGTCAGAATAGTACTCTTGAATCTCATTTTCTTTAACAGACATTACTGACTAGTGTAATGAAGCATTATATAACTATGGCATATAAAGCTGAAAGAATGATAGGTATATTGATATGCTTTTCATGTGTTGCGTAAAAGCCTCATGCCATTAGGCAAGTGTGTTCATGTTCCCTTCCTTCTCTGGGGATGAGGTGAGTCAGCTTTTTTACACCAGAGAGGAAATACAATCATAAAGAAGAGAAAAAAGCAGTAATTCAGTATTTGTTAGATTACAAGATTTTGCAGTGAAATACTTTACATTATTCTCTCATCTGATTCTTGGGTTATGATAGTTTGGTAGGGGGATAGGAGATTGTAGTACAAAAAGTAAATATGATTCATATGTGAATGAGAAGATGACTCTTTTTTTCCTCCTTTTTTACTTTGCAAAATACCCAATGTTTATGAAGTGAGACTAGGAAACTAGAAGAAATTGTGTCTCGAGATCTTTCTAAAACTCATTAAATAAGTAGATACATTGCAGAACATGGTAAATGTTACTTTGCCATTCTGATGTTCTCTCAAGTTTTTCAAGGTTGCTTGCGTTTCTTTCTTGTAACTGAACTAAGATATACATATGCATTAACTTTTGATCTTTCTCTCTAAATCCAGTCCTCAGACACCGTGGCTTCTCTGAACTATATCACATTTGTCTGCCTCATTCTTGCCTTTAACTGAAGCTTATCAGATTCTTCATAGGTCTTGTTTTTTCCATGTGTTGAAATATACCTTTAAAATGTCTGTAATTTAAATATATTCTGTTATTGTCTCCAAGAAGTTTATATTTTATTTATTTTTGAATATATAGTGAAATAATTCTGAATTTGATAAGCACATGTATGTATATGAGCCTGTGATGACTTGAGTATTCATTAAAGTATAATTTTAGAGACTTATTTATATTTAAAAAAACTGAAATGATGACATTTGGGGATGCGACCTAAGGAACTAACTTAAAATGTGCCTAAAGCAAGAACATAAAGAAGTTCATTAGAATAGACTTTCTAATACAAAAAATAAAAAATAAAAAAAGAAATCAGTGTAAGAATTGGGTAATCGTGTTTTCATTCAGAGTTTGATGTACTCAGTGATTTACTGTATAATGAATTCATTAAAATGAAGGCTATGGAGATTGCATAACAACCTGAATAACCCAACTTATAATATTCCTTGTAAACTGTGATTACAATTGGAGTAGTCATTTGTATTCTAGGGAAGAAAATACTGGGAGGGAATATACTAAAATAATACTGATTTTGTGGCAGGAAATACAGAAAAATGAAACTCTCTTCCTCCTGTCCCTTTGGTGAAGGCCTGTTACATGCTGGGAATTACATGAAGTGATTCTGTACACTAACTCTAACCTCTCATACATAGTTGCAATTATCCCCAGGTGCACATGAAGGAAACTAAGGTTCAGATAGGTAAGCTGACTTTTCTATAGTCACACTTTCTTTGAGTGTCAGAGCAGACTTCAAAGAGAAATTGGTATGCATTTTGATAGGACAAATAGTAGAAAAGAACTAAAGTAGTGCCCAAGCACTCTAGTTTCAAATATTAGTCCTTCCACAAATTTGTGCTTTGACATTTACCATTCCCTGTATGTGCAGTGGTAACAATTGCAATAGAACATCTACCCAGTGGCTAGTGTTGAAATTTTAGAGCACCTAGATTTCTACCCCAGGAGCATAGACCTGAGAATATTATCACTGATTTATTGTTTCAAGTCTGTCACCAGATGGATGCCACTTGCGATTCTGATATCTCATTACGATTTTGAAACAGGAATAATTATTCTCAATTGATAGAAGAAGAGAATGAGTCTCAGATAGGTGAAGTTATGGTTTGTGATTATGATATTTGTAAATACCACAGATAGTTTTAGTTTCCAGTCTAGGGTCTTTCTGTTAAAATTGACATGCATCATTTTCTGGGAATCTTGGCAAAATACAGATTGCTAATTACTAGGTCTGAAGGAAGGTTGGAGATTCTGCTCTTCTTACAAGTTGCAAGACGCTATTAGTGCTACTGGGTGGAGACAATCCTTCATGTAGATGGTTTACATCATATTACACAGGTTCTTATCTTGGAACCTGAAATTCATGCAAGGTAACTGGGTTTCCCATGTAATTCCAGATATACAATATTGCCTTTCTGTTGAGCAACTTTGTTAAGGAATGCTTCCATTCAAGAAGCATGTAAGAAAATCACAGGTATGACTCTGATGATATTGTGGTGTCATTTTCCTGTATCTCTCTCCTCCAATCCTCTGGGAACCTCTCAAAAACAAAATACATTAGTATTTATCATTTACTTTCTTATAACTCAAATGATAGACTTATAATTGAGAAAAGCTTTGTGGAATGGATGAATGAATTCAGTGACACCACAAATTAAAAACAGAAGGATTTTTTTCAAATAATAGTATTGAGAAGAATCCCAACCCTTACAACATAGCCAGGGTCCATTTAGTGTAGGGACAAAGTCAAAAGATAAAAGAGAATAATCAATTAGGCACCAGACTAACAATTACCATCTGTGTACCTGTGTGTTCCCCCAAAGTCCTGTGCTTTGTCTGGCAAAAGTTGTTTCTTAGTTCCCTCTTGCACATTCTTGTCCTTGTCTAATATCTTGTTGTACTAACACACTGTTTGCAGCAAGCTGGATTCCAATATTGTAGGAGTAGTTGATATTGCTATGCATGGAGTGCTTTTATTGGAGATGTCTAAAGGAAAGGCTAACGTCTATGGTCAGCTGTTTAATGGGCAGTGTCTATTTAGTAAACCTACGTTCCAAACCTGGTTTTTCCACTGCCCTTGTCATTTTGGTTCTAAACTCCCATTTGTTCATCTGAGAAATGGGGAATGAGATGAATGAGATGAAAGAAAAGTTGCTTTTCATTCCTAAAAGCTGGGTTTATGAGTCACGAAACTACACATTTCTTTTACTAGTTTCAGGGTTTAAAATAGTTTAACTCTTCCTTGTTTAACTGGAGAAAATCCAAGTTCAGGTGCTTGATT
Source organism: Cuniculus paca (assembly GCA_004365215.1). Lineage (NCBI taxonomy): Eukaryota > Metazoa > Chordata > Mammalia > Rodentia > Cuniculidae > Cuniculus > Cuniculus paca. Next base: position 20,614 of record RJWT010001232.1, on the reverse strand, counting down.
TTCTCAGAATGATATACTTCTTTATATATGAGAACTTGATTTGTCAAGTTATCCCACTATTTTCCTCTCGAATTCTTGCCCAACAGGTTATTTAAGAGGGAAAGCTATATATTAAAAAAAATCAGCATAAAGTCACTTGCTAGAACTTTTCCGGCCATATTAATGATTGACTTCAACCTCCTGTGGTTTCAGATGGACAGCTGTGTATGCATATTAATTTTTCTTTGAGGGATTTTAAAAAGATTAGTAGTTTTGTTTTCACAGCACAATCAAGGAAATTAGTGCTTCTGACAAAACAGCAATTAAATGTGTGCCACTTCTCAGTTTGTAAAGTGATGTGTAATTTTTGGAAACAGGATATTATTTTAAATGGAATTGTTATCCTTTGCCGTACTTTGCATTAAAACTGCTATAATATCAGCTCTCCCCACCTTCCAGACAGTTTCACTTCAGAGTCTTTTTCTCACCTTCTTTCAGTGTTACTTTTGCGAGTGACTGAATTATTCTCTCTCTAGTAGCATTCACCTCACATGAGTTATGAATCTTAATTTTCCGAGGCTTCATTTTGATGTCTTTTCTTCAATTCTCTATCCTAAGTGGGATTACTTGTATTTCTTCACTGTAATTTACCATATCATTTGTTTAGGATATTGGGTCAAGCTATCATCTGACCTCCAAAAAGACTTATAGTCTTCCATCTGGTGGGTAGTTTGCTAGCCAGGACTGCATTGCCTAGCATGCTTTGCATCATGTAGAGTCTAATTTTGGTTCTACCCAATAGAGTGTGAGCAGAGGGAGTGTTTCCTGAGGAGATAAGGAATAGGATTACTTTCTTCATTGTCTTTCTTCATTTGACATCTGAATGGAAAAGACTTGAAGGGTTAGCAGAATGTGGGTTCATAAAAGGAAAAAAAATGGAGGTAGCCTTGATATACTGTGTATAGGCCCATATTGAAGACTTTGAGAGATACAGCATTGAACTTTCCATGAATAACAACTAAATTATTTATTTATTTTTTCTGTATTGGTGATTGAATCAGGATCTTTGCACTGAGCTATATCCTCAGTCCTTTCTATTTTTAATTTAAAGACAGGTTTTCCCTAAGTTGCTGTTTCATCAACCTCTTTTTCTGCTACATTACTATAAACTTGTTTCCTTCTGAGAATCCAACATCTAAAATAGTACCTGGCATATAAATAATAAATAGTGGGCTTCAATAAATAATGATTCTCTGAAAGAACAAATACACAGAGTTTATTTATTTTTCTTCTGTGCCATTATGTTGTGAGAATTTTCTTATTAGTTTGTAAAAACATGATGTTAGAATGGCTACTGTGATCAATATTTAATAAACACATATAGAGCTTCCTTCATTTTTGTCAACAGGTAACCACTTTATCTAAAGATGCTGATGTTGAGCAATATATGTTTGTAATTTCCCTTAGGCTAAAATATCTTGAACCTGCACCACATTATTTCAAACACTGACAAGGATAGCAAATTGTTGAACTTTGCAAGTGAATTAAATGATTAGAAATAGACACAAGCCAGTGGTGACCAGATTGTTGACTATGAGAAATGATTTGACTTCATGAAAAAGAGTCTAATGTTCCATAGATTTTAAAATGATTCTGATTCCTGAAAGAAAAACTCCAAAACTACATGAAGTAGAAACAGTCAAGTAGGTAGTGATGCAAGGTGACTACTTGGGAAAATAACTGAATTAAATCTGTATCTTCTGCAATTTTAAATCATACATCATGCTGGTGGACAACATTCAAGTTTAAAGAAATTATTTCTTGGTTTCACTTTCACAATTTTTCTCTGGAAATAAAAATCACTGGTTTGTTCCCCTTTGTTACTCCTTGACAAAGAGCCTCAAGGGAACTGTATTAAAAATAGAATATAGAAAGTCTTCATCTCTGATTTTTGTGTCCAGAAGGTCAAATGATTAAGAAACTTTGAATATTGTTAAGTGAAAAACAAATGTTTGAATTTTTACTGTTTAATATTTGATCTTATGGTGGTATCAAAGAAATAGTAAGAGCTTTACTTTCTGGGAGATAAAAGCTTACAAAGAATACCATTATCATTGTTAGTATATCATGATACCATATAATAAATTTTAAAGGTTTGGAAAAAGAGCTGGACAGTGTTCTCCACTGACAGTCACTTACCATTTTTAGAGGACAGTAAAAATTAGTTATATTCTCATAATACTTTATAATTTGCAAATATATTTCATATATTATGTTTCATTTGAATTTCTCAACCACTAAGTATGTAAGATTGTATCTAATTGTCTTATGAAATAATGTGAGGCTAAGATAGAAAGTCATTCAATTAGCTAACAGTTGATCTAAGATATTAAATACTAGTGGCCCTGCAACACTGAAGCAAGTATGTAGAAGATTTCTCTTTAATTTGTTTTCAAAACATGAATATTTGAATTCATTGATTTTAGAAAAGCAGTTTCTAAATGTAAAAAATTACATAAATTGTTGGTTGAATATTGTTCAGAAAAACTGATAAACCAGTGGGTTTCACTTCACCTTTCTCATTTTATGATTGATTGAGAACTAACGGCGCTGTTGAGTTGACACTTAAAATCCCCCCATAGAGATATTTTCTGGAGTTACTAGGTGAGATTGATTCACTTTTCCACTGAAATTTTTGGTGGCCAAATTTGAAAAAGAGAGAACTTTAAAAATGACATTTATGTACCATGCGTTTTTTACGAATGTGTAAAGAAAGTTTTCCCTGCCAGAAAGGCTTATGTTTTAGTTTGTCACATTGCTGAGTAACACTCATAATGTGAACCACAGTGTCTTTTCACCCTAACTCCGTGTTTATTATTCACTGCATTTTCTTCTAAGAGCATACACACAGACTAATCATTTCGTTGGCACGCAACACATTTTACAATGTGGGAGAAATGGAATAGTCTATAATTCTTTGCATCACAGAGTAAATACCATTTTATTCCAGGAACCAGTAGCTTTTCTTGTCAAGAGATGAATTCTGCTGCAGTAGAAACAACCCTTCTGTTTCACAAATGTGATGACAACTGCATTCATTTCACAAAGCTACATTTTCTTAAGAATATTATATGAAATTTTTCTTTGCCTTTCATGCTTGACTTGAAAATACTGCCTTTCCAAAGGAGGTTTCAATTACATCAACAGTACTTTTTTTAGAATATAAATATGAAGCTGCCATAGAAAGACATGGGGGATTATGTAGGTCTCACAGTACACACATACAGTGTTTCATAATTTTATGAAATGCCATTTTTTGGACAAAAATTACTTTTCATTTTAAAATTGTTATTAATCCAAAAATCCAGAAATTAGAGAAGAGTTTAAACAAAACGCATATAATTTCACCATTTGAACAACCAGAAAGATGTAGTATTATGGCAGTTTTAATAGTCTAATAGATATACTATATTTGCATAGTTCAAAAGGTACATTTTTTGTATAATTTTGAAAATATATTCCACTTTTTAATTTACCATATTATGGTTTTACTTTTTTTCTGTATTGTCTTCATAAACATCAATTTAGATATCTGCAGACTAGACAGGTTTTGTTCCCTATACCATTCCCTGAGTGCTATAGATGTGAATTTCCACTTCCTAACCATTACCCATAATTTCCATAGGGATCTATGAATGCAAGTGTCCCTGTGTTCTTGATTGTATTCCTATCAACTTGATTTTCTTCTTTCAAATGAATGACTGCATCATAAAATATGTCTCATTCTTCAGAACTTGTCTCGGCAACTGCCTCCAGGTGGAGGCCTGGTGCACTCGCTGTTTTCTTTACCTAGAAAACTGTTCCTTCAAATCACTTCTGGATCCTCTGCTACATATTACTGTGGAACTTGAATCAAATATCACCTCCTTAGAGAGTCCTTCTCTGACCACTTCTTATGGATCAAATTGTGGACTCCCACAAAGTGTGCTTTTAAGTCCAACTGTGACTTTATTTGAAAGTCCACAGCAGACAAGAGAAATTTGGGCATAGAGACACCCAGAGAGAAGACAGCTATGTGAAGACAGCCAGAGATGAACTTACATTGCCACTGAATCTCCAAGCTAAAGGATGGGTGCAGCAAAATGTTGCAAGAGGCAAGGGAGGGAGACTGCACTGGAGGCTGTATAGTCAGCATGATACCATCATTAGTATTTTAGTTCTCTGGACTCTAGAACTGTGATAGTATGTACAGTTTTGTTGTTTAAACCACTCTGTTTATGACAGTTTACTGTGGTATTCCTAGGAAATGCATACAGTCATTCTTTGCTATCTATGGTGGATCAGTTTCAGGACACTCTGTGGATATCAAAATATGAGGATACTCAAGGCCTTTATATGGTATAGTGTAGTATTTGCATAGAACCTATGCAATCCTATATATTATACTAAATCATCTCTAAATTACATAAAATATCTGATACAATGTAAATGCTATGTACAAGCTGATACCATATATTGTTTAGGCAATATTGACAAGAAAATATTCTATATATGTTCATTACAGATACAGTTTTCTCACATATTTTTGACTCATGACTGACTGAATCAGTAGATGTAGAACCAGTGGGCATAGAGGGCTGTATGAGACTGATTTTTCTGACTTAGCATTTGCAATCCTTCACCTCTACTCTTTAATTTTTATTTAAAAAATAACAATAAAAAAGTTTCAAGACAGGCTAGTAGGAGAGTTACAATAATTAATACATTACATATTGTTATCTTCATAGTATTTATTCAGAGTACAAGATATAGGCATTATGTCTTGTCCAAACAATATTAGCATAAACCTTTTTTTTCCATGGACTAAGAGAAACTAGCTGTATAACTATCATAATTATCTTATGTATAATATATTTTTTTCTTTTTCTCTTCCTTCCTTTCCCCTTTCCCCCATCACAGTTTGTCTTTTCTTTTGAACAGTGTCTTTCTAATTCTCAATATGTATTGTACATTTGGATCCATACACTCATTCAGCTTCTCACACTAGTGAGACAATATGATACTTACACATATGGGTCTGATTTATTTCAATTACTAGTAAGGTCTCGAGTTGTATCCATTTACCTTTAAAAGTCTCCAGTTTACCCTTTTTTGTGGCTGAGTAGTTCTCCATTATATAAAAAACCACATCTTTTTTATTCTTTCCTTGGCTGATGGACACTTCAGTTGTTTCCTGTCCATTGTGTGCGCCTTAGCCAGGGTCCTACTCTGTTTCTTGCGTTCCCATAGGCCTTCAGGCCCTGGGTCCCACCAGTGGAGGGAGAGAGGGGTAGATCTCAGACTTCTCTCAGCAGCTGGGCTGTCCTGGATGAGTGGAGGGAGGGAGGAGCCAAACTCACACTCCTCTCACCAGGCAAGCCATCCTGGAGCAGTGGAGGAAGGGAGGAGCATCAGTTCAGACTCCTCTCACCAGCTGAGCCATACCAAGGCAGTGGATGAAGGGAGGAGTGCAAACTCATACTTCTCTCATAGGCAGCACTGTCCGGGGCAATCCACTTCTACTCTTGTGGAATCTATTATGTGGTTTATGTTTTGTACAAAGATGCTCAAGTTCATTCAAAGGTTCCTGCTTTTAAAAATTTCTTTTCATGTCATGTTTTATTCTTGGCCTTCCTGTTTAGTAATCTCCACTACCATTACCTGCAAATCTAAGCTTCTTTCTAGAGAGCAGGAATCTTCTCTGTCAATCTCCACTGTGTCTGAAAAACACACTTGTAATAAATAATGAGTTACCAGTGAGAAGAAAAGTTCCAAACAGTATAGTTTATATGCATTTGGTATTCTGGTGCATCTTGCCTCTCTCCCTGATGAGGAGCCTGGGTAGCTGGTAGACCTGTGTTTGAGCTGAAAGCAGCATTGATTTTAAAGTGGTAACTAGGTACCTGAAAGGTGAAGACTGAAAGCTTTTCTTCAGTGGAGGGTACTGTAGAGCCTGATGTCTCCAATCAAGTGGCTGGTGGTGGCAAAGAAAGCAACTGACAAATACTTTTCTTTACAAGATTCCTTGTGACATAAAAATGGAAATGAATTATACTGGCACAGAGGCCTTTCTGCCTTTATTGCTGTACTTGATTTTGATTTTAGTGTGGTAGGATAAGTATTAATTGGGGTGATTCCCTGGAATTCTGTCCTCCCTCAAACCCCCAGAAATATGCTCTTACATATGGAACTGAGAAGCTCTCTGTGGAAACAGAAAGAGGTGGGCAGCTGGTGTGACCATCAGGCTTAAGAAATGTGCTTAACTGAGATCGAGACAGATGCATATTGGTGCATTCATTAAGCAGAGTTTGCTGTCCTTCAGTGTGTGTTATCTGTAAAAAGGAAGTAATGAGAAGGCAAGAGAATGGGACTGTTTCCCAGAGCTACTGAGCTGTCACTCTCCTCTACTAAGAGTTCAGATCCAAGAGGCTGTATGGAAGTTTGAGTTCTTTTTCTTTAAAATCCCTCATATTCATTGGCAAAGCTACCATCTTCCAGTTGGAAGTAACATTCTTTTCCAAATAGACTCTTTTCAGTTTCTCATATAACTTATCCTGGTATAATCTCATTCCTGGTGTTTGTCAAAATGAGATGAGCATGAAAAAAAGAAGCATTGTTGCTGGTCAAGGTGGGAGTACACAGAATTTCTCTGAAATAGCCCATTGAGTCAGAATATCAGTAGAAACACTGTTCTTATATTGTCCATACCATGTAATACTACTTTAATGAAATTTATAAAATAAAGATATTACTTTAATAAGATTTTTCATATTAAAGTAGTAATATCTATCTATATGTGTAAATAGGTGTTAATAGTCATGGTGATTGACTCATAGTAGGTGCTCTGTAAGTGTTTTTCAGAGTATGCATGGGTGAAGTCTACTATCATGCTCTTATTGTTTGTTATATATTTGAGGGCTCTAAAAGTCAGTCACGCTTTGGAACTTACTCCATTTGGTAGCCAATGGTACATACAAGAGAGCTTCTCAGGGTAATTAGAGTGACTGAGGAGAATCACAAAGCCAATTTGGCAGTTCTGAATGAACTTCTGGTTCTTTGGTTCTGTGGTCCTTTTAGGTGAGCCAAATGTGACTAAAAACACAGCCATTCTCTATAAAGAAGCTCAAGTTTCACTTTAAAAATGTGTATGAGATTTTGTCCCTCATCCAGTTAAAGCTACACAATGAGCCTTTCAGCTCACTTGCAGTAAAAGCAGCATCTATACCATGTTCTGTAAGTTTTTGTGATCAGGCTCCCACAAAATTCTCCATTCTCGCTTTTGCCACTCACTCTTTCCCTTTTTCTACTTCAGCCACACTAGGCATTTTTTCTGTTTCTGAAATCAAAAACTTTCTTTTGTCTTAATTCTCTTGTTCTTGCTTTTTAGGCATGCCATTGGTGTGCCACTGGAAAATTTTAGGAACTGGACTGGTGTAATTTGTTCAATGAATGAATAAATAAATTTGCCATGACTACTGGTGACTGGGAGAGGTAAAGAAGCATGGTCCCTTCTGGTCCTTGTAGTATGACTTTTTACTTTAAACACACAAAAATTATCATCTGTGAAACCAGTCTGGATATCAGTATCCAGAGAAATCTTCCCAGAAACTTTGTCCTTATAAAGTACCTAATCAAGGGCTCTTTGTTACCTGTTTGAATAGGCTTGAATCATTGTCACTTTGAATGGAATTCTGAAAACCATTGCTCAGAAAATGTTCAGTGCTAAAGTAGTTCTTTGTACAGATTGTTCCTCTTCTAATATGCTTGCTGTATCAAAGTTATCTTTCAGGTAGATGCACCAACATTTGAAAACTTGATAGAAGAGGGATTTGAAGATCCTTATGGAGCCAAGTGATGAGGGATCACACTATACAAGTGCATTTAGGGTCATTTCCACCCAACAGCTAATTCAGTGTTACAAAGCATAAGATGTGACAGGAATAGCTCAAACAAGCTGTGCCTAAGAAAACAATGAATAATTTTGCCATTTACTGAGGATATCAAATTGCTATGAGACTGATTGTTGATCAGAAATAGCTGCTCATAATGATGACTGCAAAAGGCTTTGCATTTACTTGGCCAGTAGTCAGAGGTAGCTTTATGTGAAGTCAGAACTGGTAAATAACTTTGTACCATGCTTTTAGCTGTTGGGTTGGGCTTTTTCTCTCTGATCCAGCAAAATATTTTGCCTGCATGCTCACTGGTTTAGAAAATTATTTTTTAGAGCAGACATCTTTATTAAAAACCCATCCAGTGAAGTTGTATAGATTAAAAATAATCTAGATTTATATTTCATGGTATGAAAATCTATGACATCAACTGAAAACAGCACAGAATAAAAGTTTATATAGTATGCTTCACATTTTATATAAAGTTATAGATGAGTATTTCTTTATATTTTTGAAAGGCTACAAAGAAAATGAGCATGACTACAGTATTTTACAAAATGTTTGTGGGGATTATTTTCAGGTCATTGCATTTCCTTTCCTCCATAAGGCAATCATTGTGAGCAATAATACACAGAGATGGTTATCTCAAGGTGGTTGTTTTTGAGTAGAAAAATTTTACCCAGTGGTGCCCTTCTACAGATCAAATACTGTATGAAATGCTGATATATAGGAGTAGAGCTGTTCTCACTGAGATAGAAGAGAGGTAGAGCTGTTCTTTCACCTTTTCTCATAGATTCTTATGCATTTGTCCCAGGTGCCCCCTCGCAGAAACAGTAGGGTCCTAAGAGATACTTATACCTTTGAGGGATAGCAGAGAGAATATTCAAGTAGGGTCTTATGTATGTTATACATTCATGAAAATGCCACAAGGAAGCCAATTACTCTAAATGAATATGCACTAATAAACACAAAGAACCATTTGTAAATGAGCTTTAAGGCGGCCATCTATACAAAGAAAATACAGCTAACAAATTGCGTCTGCATTAGTATGCTGTGGTCACAGGTCATGGTATAAAATGATAATATATTTTTTAAAAGCTAAGGAATCCTTTATTGACTGTGGCTTAATATATTTGCCAGTGTATTGATCCATTCCTTAGGTGGCCATGAACCTTTAATGATAGACGATAGATTTTAAGAAGCTGATGATCACAGACTCAGGAGGACGAAGGGAACTATTGTACATAAGCTTAAAATCTGTCATTCAAAAAGGAATGATTTACAATTATTCTTCTCCAGTGGCCTAGAGAAAACCCTAGTGTGAGCTCTTGAGAAATTATATAAAACTAGAAAGTTTTTAGTTGGAGAGCTTCTAGTATGGTTGATTCTGACTTGCTTTCTAAGTGTTCAGAGGTCCTTAGGAACCTACAGGGACAGGAAGAGATTGGTGGCTTTGATATTCTGGGTGCTACCTCCAACTTTGAGCAGATCAATTATGTTTCCATTTTATATATTGCTATTTTGTTGAAGCCTTCTTTGGAAAAAAATCTATCGTAAAGAAGTCACAAATTTGAAAAGTGCCTAACATAACATTGGGAGTATTTTGCTACTGGGTCAAGTGCTTATTTCTGTAAGCTCAGAATTAATAAACAGTAAATAGAAATATTGTTGACTATGAAAAGGAAAGGGCAAATTTTATGAATTAGCTTTTTCGTTAGTTGTCATTATTTGGCTCAAGTGAGCACGATAAAATTATAAATATTTTTCCTTTTAAAAATGGCTTTTTATTACAACTCATTCACATCACCACAGGCCAAGGAAACTAACACAAACATTATAGAAAATTTTCTTCTAGTCTATGTTCTGTGCACATATGTATGCTTATATTGTAGATATGTAAAATTTTATTTCCTGATCCTTTTGTTTTGTGATATATTGTGAGTCTTTTCCTCTGTCCTTGAGAGTTCTAGTATATGGATATATTGTAATTTATTTCCTTACTGTATTACTTTTATTTTAAAATTTTTACTTATGTAAAAATTAATACATGCATAAATAAAATTTTTATTTATATGAAAGGTACATCTTTACAAGTGAAAATTTAATAGTATCTTGCATTTTCTATAGAATGAAGCTTACAGGTATGAATATTGAGTAAAGAGTAGGAAGGAACATCTTTAAATCTCCTCATATTCAGTACCAAACTGCACATCAACGTATGTACCACTTACAGTGTAAGTGATCAGTACTGTTTCCTCCTAGCAGTGGAAATTAGCTTAACTTTTCCTTTTTGGTAATTTGATCCATCCACTTAAGAAATATGTAGTATCACCTTTGTTCTTATATGATGGAGAAGTCTGCTGGGACATGGGCCAGGTTGGTTCTGTCTATGAAATGGTAATGTTCATTTCACAGAAGAATCATTTAGGAAGTTTAAAAACTTCCTGTTGTTGGGGCTTCAGCCCCATAAATTCTGATTCTGGGCAGTAGTTAATAAGGTGTGTTTTTCTATGCTTTAGCAAACCTTCCATTTGATTCTGATGCATTTTCGAATTCAAGGACCATTTGTCATTTTTGGCCTGATCATGGGACACATGGGGATCATTTGTATATTTACCCATGTTGTGCTACTGTACAACACATGTTGAGAAATGCAATGGTTTTCTTTTGATTACATAATCTTAAGAATGTCAGCTTTTAAAATTTAACTGAACTCTGAAATACTATAATTTAATTGATATATAATAATTGTATATATTTAGGAGATACAGTATGACATTTTGATACATGTGTAAAATGTATAATGATAAAAATAGGATAATTAGCACATCCATCAAGTCAAACATTTATCATCTTTTGTGTTGGGCACATTCAAAATTCTCTCTTCTAGCTACTTTGAAATATAAAATAAAGTATCATTAATGATAGTCACATTCTGTACTATAGAATATTAGAACTTGGTTCTCCTAACTGTAATTTTGTATTCTTAAACTTACCTCTTCTTACAATTTTTCTCCTACCCTCTCAGCTTCTAATAATCTCTTGTAGCCTCTACAAGTATGAGACATTTTTTGGAGGATGGGCAGAGTTTCTTTACAAATAAAAATAAAAATTTCATTAGTTTTTGTTTCCTATTTGTAAATGTTTGGTAGGTTGAGTTACCAACTTGTCTCTGAGTTCAGCTTTTCATTTTCTGAGGCAAAGCAACTTTTTAATATTGATTCTTTGCACCATCTTCTGGAAGATTATGTATTATTGATATAGCTTTGGCATGGGATATTGAGTTAGGCCTATTCTTGGATTTCACTGAGCTCCTAATTAAGCTAGTTTATATGAAAGACTTGACAGACGAGACTTGGAGTTGAATGCATTGATTTGCATATTGATTTTCTTTGAATCTGGTGGTTGCCATTGTATATTACAACACACCAGAATGTGTTTTGTTTTGATAAGAAAGATAATTCAAGTGGTTGGGTTTATTGCTTAGGCTGGTAATTTGCAAAGTAAAAAAAAAAATTATCAACCATTTTCTTTTATGGCAGTCGGAAAAAAGGTTCAAACTAAAGTTAAAGTGACTAGACTTCATATTGACGGAATGTATTTATTTATCCTGGATTAAATAGCACATTCTTTGGATCTTTCATGTTTCTGCTTGTTTCTGTATGTTCATGCCTTGTAAATTACTCTTTCAGACTAGTTGGTTAAGAATGCTAGTATGATGAAAAGCTTTAGATGATAGTGTTCAACTCTGGAGTAAAAGTAGGTATCCTTATTGCCCACCATAAGATTTTAATCCCCCCAAACCAGTATTCCTCTTTTAGTGCATCTCATTACACGTGCAAGTGCCATCTGACTATCTTCACACTGTACTGTTGATATTGCCACTTAGGGAAATGATGCAAATATGCTGATACTCTGACTCTTCCCATTCCTGTAAGTAAAAAATTATCCTTTTTCTTGGACCTAAGATGTATTTTACCAGCATTCATAAATCTACTTGTTAACTTTAAGTAGGGGAAAATACAAAAGCTTTCTGAGTTCTTGACCTGCTTTTCCACAGCTGAGCATCTAGCACCATTTGATTGTTTATACAGATTGTCTTGGAACTGTGTTATTTTCTTTAGGAATAATTATTTTTCTAATCATATTCTGTACATTTATTAGTATGAATATTTAATTTATGTTTATTTCTTCACTAAACTTTGTGAGAGAAGGTTTGGGTATTGTTGTAGTAAGGTTTTTCAAGGGAAAAGATATAATACAGGACACGTAATTTATAGAATTGTTTTATAATATTCACTCAAGGAGTCAAATGCAAAAGAGTATGGGAGATCTCCCCACACACTACATACCCAAAGAATACAAATGAGGGCCTGGATCCCACTGCAGTGTGCTTCATGACTCCAGCTGAACACCTAGAGCCCATGACAATATTCTCCATGAGCCCAGCTGGAGCCCTAGAGCCTACAACAATGTCTCATGCAAGTCTGTATCAAGGACCTGCACTGGGAAGGCCCAAAGGTCAGTGGTGGAAGCTAGAATGTCTGTACCAGTGGAATGAAGATTATGTGCCAGCAAGCTAAGGGGAGACAGGAAGCGATGCTCAAGGATAAGGATCAAAGTTCCCCAAAGAAAACAGCACCCATCCTCAGGGACAATGAGGTCCTGAGTTCCTCTGATGATAACAGCCAAGTTCATATCAGGAAAGTATGCACTACAAGCTTCTCCAGGAGAATCAATAGCTCATCCTCTTCCCCTCCAGTTCTTTTTTATGCTGTTGAAAACAATCCTCAAGTGGGCCCTCTGTGCCCACCACCATGATGATTCAGTTTAGCTGGGCGTTAGAAGTTGACTACCAGTCAATCCATCACAGGTATTATATTTTACTTTATTTCCCTTTCAAACTTTAGTGTCCTTTATAGAGCCTGGTGCATGATCAAAGGTCAATACATATTTATTGAGCACTAACTGAAGGAATTGAGTCTTTTTATGTTCTTGTTGTTACAAGTTGAATTTCCTAGAAAGAAACTCAGACAGAAATAAGCATGAAGGATCCACATACAGGGAGTGCTCTTGGGATCAATATTAGTAGAAAGTGGGGGGGGAATAAAGTAGAATTGGACAAAAAGATTTATTTTCAACAAATTTTGAGCCAGTTTCATAGAGACCTCTCTCTAGAGTTGTCGTGACTTGAGACAAACCAGGAACTTTATTGCCCCTCTGTGACCATCTCTTGGATGTGGGCATTCTTGGATATGGGGTGCAACCACAGACATGGTGTTTTCTCCAATAAAGGCTATTTTCAAAGGGAACTGACAGTTGAGTAGTATCTTGTTGTCTTAGTTACTTTTTTCTCGTTGCTGGGACAAAATACCAGACGCCCAACGTGAAGGAAGGAGAGGTTTATTTCTTACAGTTTTCAGGCTTTTAGTCCATGCTTAGCTGGTTCCAAGGCAGGGTGGTGTGGCTGAGAGGCAGGCATTCATGGCAGGTGCAAGCGGCAAGAGTGAACCGCGCCAAAGAGGGAAAAACACGCCCCCATTCCGACCTTACATTGTAAGTCGGCTCCACCCCGGGTGGGTGCAGAACTCACACTGCCAGTCCCAGCACTAGACAAGGAGTCAACCACAAATGCTAGATTCAGCCGCTTTCATGACTACATGAGGCTTGGGGGGACCATCTATATACAAACCATAACACTTGTAGTGATATTTCAGCATCTAGGGAAATATTTCATTCATCACTGAAGTATATCATACACAACAGGCCCTTCAATACGTTTGTGTTCTAGCTATTGATTTTCTTAGACCAGTTGGGTTGCTGTAGCAACATACAGCTAACTTGGTGGCTTATAAACAACAGAACCTTCTCATAGTTCTGGAGGTTAAAAAGTCCAAGATCAAGACATAGTATGGTGGTGTGTGATGAGGACCTTTCTATTTCATACATGGTGGCTGGTAGTTCTGTTCTTGCAGGGTATAATGACCTAGCTAGCTCTTGCGTGTCACTTTTTTTTTTTTTTTTTTGCGGCACCGGGGATTGAACTCACGACTTTGCGCTTGCCAGGCAGGCGCTTAGGCCGCTGAGATAGATCCCTGGCCCTTTGTGTGTCACTTTTATAACTCCATTTATGAGAACTCCACAGTTAAGACCTAATCATTTACCAGAGGTGCCACCTTCTAACTCCATCACTGTGGGTGTGTCAATGTATATAAATATATGAGCTATGAAATATTTGAATTTTTGAGAAATGAAGGTTCAGTATATTACAGATGACCTTTTAATTAACTATTGTTGGTGTGACTTTTGTGAGCCATTCCAAAGTGAGTATAATGTTTTCTTCATTTTTAAAAATCTGTTTATTCCAAGAAAACTTCTGTCTCCAGAATGTTAAAGAGCACATAGTACTGAAATGCTTATTGGATTTGATGTAATAATCTATTTGAGAACCATATATTTGGAGTTCCAAAAGAGAACAACTGAATAATCATGAAATTCCACTTGTAGTATGTATCTGAAAGCATTAAAACTAGATTTTCAAGATAAATATTCATCCCATATTCAAGATACCACTATATACAACAGACAAGAAGTGGAAACAACCTAATGTTCATCAACAGATGAGTAGATGAATAAAATATAGTATATACATACAGTGAACTATTATGTTATTTAGCCTTAAAAAAGAAATTCATGCTTTCATGACAGCATGAATGGATTTAGAAGATATTATGCTAAGTAAAATAAGCCAATTACAGATGGACAAATATCCCAGTTACAGATGGACAAATATGACATGATTCCTCATATATGTGGTTTCTGAAATGATTAAGTTCATAGAAATGAAGAATAGAATCATAGTTGCCAAGGGCTGGGGAAAGAAGGAATTGTTCTTCAATGAATATAAATTTCTCTCTTCAGAAATCTTCAGTAAAATATTAGCAAATGGAATGCAACAAATCATCAAGAAAATTATATACTGTGACCAAGTGAGATTCATCCCAGGCTTGCAGGGATGATTTGACACATGCAAATCAGTAAACATAGTACACTACATCAACAGGGCCAAAGACAAAAATCACGTAGTCATCTCAGTAGATGCACAAAAAGCTTTTGATGAAGATGAACACTCATTTATGATAATAACCTTATAAAAAATTGGGATAGTCTCTACCTCAATCTGATAAAAGCCATCTATGACAAGCCAATAGCCAATATCATACTAAATAGAGAAAAACTGAAAGCTTTCAATCTAAAATCAGGAACAAGATAAGAGAGAGAAGTAAATGGAATAAGAATAGGAAAGGAAGAAGTTAAATTATCATTATTTGCAGATGACATGATACTCTACATAGAAGACCCCAAAAACTCCATCAAAAGACTCCTAGAGTTAATAAGTAAATTCAGTAGCATAGCTGTATACAAAATCAACATTCAAAAAATCCATAGCATTCCTTTACACAAACAACAAACTCACTGAGAGAGAAATTAGGGAAATAATCCTTTCACAATAACATCCAAAAAAATTGAAATAAGTAGGAATAAATGTAACAAAGGTTGTAAAAGATCCATATAATGAAAATTACAGTACCCTGAAAAAGGAGTTTGAAGAGGATATTAGAAAATGGAAAGCTATCCCTTCCTCATGGACAGGAAGAACAAACATTGTGAAAATGACCATACTCCCAAAACCGTTATACAGATTTCATGCAATCTGAGTCAAAATACCATTAGCATACCTCGAAGATCTAGAGAAAATACTTCTAAAATTCACTCAGAAGCAGAAGAGACCTAGAATAGCAAAAGCAATCCAGGCAAGAAAGACAAGGCAGAAGGAATCACAATTCCAGACTTGAAAGTATATTACAAAGCCACTGTGATAAAATCAGCATGGTACTGGTGAAAAAACAGATCCAAGAATCCGAGAATTAGTCTTTGGCACGTGGAAAGTCAGTTAAACAAATTAAAGGTGTGGACACAACTACAAATATACTAAGCCAACTTTTCTTTGACAAGGAGCAAAACATGTTCACTGGAAGAATGATAGCCTCTTTAACTGACTTTCCACATGTCAAAGACTAAAACTAGACCCATGTCTATCACCATGAACTAAAGTCAAAGTGAATCAAAGATCTAAATATTTTAAAACAGAAGCACTAAATCTACTGGAAGGAAACGTAGGTAGAAATCTTGAAGATGTAGGGTTAGACAAAGAGTTCATGAACAAAACACAAACTGAACGGGAAATGCTTCAAAGAACAGCTAGGATCTCATCTTATTAAAAAGTTTTTGCACATCAAAAGAAATCACAACAGAGTGAAAAGAAAACCCACAGAGTGGGAAAAAATTATAGCCATCTGCCCCTCAGACAAAGGACTTCTATCTAGAAAATATAAAGAAATTAAAAAAATCAGACCTCCCCTAAATTCAAAGACCCAATCCAAAAATGGTCATTTGAGATGAAAATGCACTTCTCAGATGAAGAAATACAAATAGCAAATAAATATATGAAAAAATGTTCAATATCACTGATCATTCAAGAATTGCAAATTAAACAACACTGAGATTCCATCTGTCTCCAGAAAATAAGGCTATCATCAAGCAATCAAACAATAACAAATGCTGGAGAGGCCGTGGGGAAAAAGGAGCCCTTCTCCACTGTTGAGGGGAGTGTACACTGGTACAATCACTGTGAAAATCAGTGTGATTCCTCAAAAAAGTCAGATTGGAGTTTCCATTCAATCCAACTATTCTGCTTCTGGGCATTTTCCCGGAAGAACTGAAAACATCATACCACAGTGACATATGTACAACCATGTTTATAGCAACATGATTTGTAATAGCTAAATCTTGGAAACAACACAAATGCCCATCAACTGCAGAATGGCTAAAAGAGAGGTGGTATTTTATACAGTGGAGTACTACTCAGCTATAAAGAAGGATAAACTTGAAACTTTTATAGGTAAATGGATGCAATTTGAGACCATACTCATAAGCAACATAAATTAAACTCACATGTGTAAATATTGTATTATCTTCCTAGTGTAAAAAACTGAAAGAGTAAATAAGATACAAAATATACAATAGATATTGTGAAAGTGGAAGGGAAAAAAGCTGCTCAAAAGGAAAGAACAACTGGGATAGGCTAAAGGAGAAACCAAAGAAGGATATATATATATATACATATATATATATATATATGTATATATATATTAGATCTTATGGTTAATACATTGTGTCAACTTGAGAAGTTTAGAAGTTTAACTGAGAGACACAGCAGGGAGCCAGAGTTCTTACTTTGTAAATATCCTCATCCTGTGCAAAAGAGGGCAAGGACATTTTGTGAGTGTTACACCCACCCTGAAGGTGGGGGGGCTGTGTAAAATTTGAGGGTAGAAAAGAGGCTTGTTTGTTCTCTTTTGCTCTGGCTGCTGCCTTGAAGTGCTGTCCCTGTGCCATGCCACCTTGCCTTGGACCCAGCTGATTATGGACTGAGATCTCCAGAAACTGTGAGCTAAATAAACCTTTCCTTGCTTCATTTTGGTGTCAGGTGTTTGTCTCAGCAAGGAAGAAAAAGTAACTAAGACAATAGATAACTATACTACTAATCTGTAAGTTCATCAAAAAGAATCATTTGTGATTTCACTGTTTGATTGCTTGATCATTTTTTTCTTGCCTATATTTTGTAATCTGAATAACTATTTTGAAGATAACAATATGCAATATATTAACCATCATTAATCTCCCTATTATTTTGTTTTCAAATTCAGTATCATCATTTTTATTCTTTTTTTCATTTTAAAATTTAAAAAATTCTCTCCGCAAGATTAAAACCTTCTAGAGATCTGTTGTGTAACTTGAATTTGTATCTATAGTTAGCAATGTGATATTGTACATTTTAATGTATATTATGAAGATAGATTTTATGTTTAATGTTCTTATCCAATTAAACAAAAAACAAAACACATACTCAAGACAACATCAAAAAGTTTTGGACCTGAAGGATGTATTTAGTGTCTTAATTTTGTTAATGATATTATGGATGCAAATATATCTCCAAATTCACCAAGATGTATGCATAAAATGTGTGCATGTTCTGTATATCAGTTATGTCCCAGTAAACATAAAAATAAAACAGAACAACAAAAAGAACAAAAACAGTCTTTCTCATGTAGAAAATACTTTGAGTTCAAATGTTGTATCTTCTACAAACATTTCCTGATTTTCTCCCTGACTCTCCCCTCAGACTCCTTTACACTCTGTGTTTTGTACAGACTTCCACTTGGCACTTTTCCCTGTGCTGTACTTTCTTTATCTTTCTTTCTCTATTCTGATATTGAAGGCTTCCTATGGGTGGAGACTGTATTTTATTCATGAATCTCCAGACCTTATCCTAAGGCCCAAAGCCAGTAGTGTGCTGGGGTTCATAAGGACTTGTGAGTACCAAATTTCAAGGGATTTTGTGAGTAGGTTGTTAAACAGATATTACTAAAAATAAAACTATAGTTAACTTGTACTAAAATCAGAGATGATGCTCAAAACTCCACACTCCTTAATTTTTCTTTGTTCTGTTATCTGTGCTCTTGAGGTTATTTACATATGCCTTGTCTGTATAGTGACACACATCAAGAACCTCTTTCCAACTTCATTTTCAGCAGCATCACATTGATGACTTGAATTTGTCATGGTGGAAGAATTTATCATGGAAATCAGAAAATGCTACAAAAGAGGCTCCACCTCAAGCAGAATTAGTCATTCGTCCTTTTCGAGCACATCATTGCTGGACACATAGTGGTGCCCAATAAATGTGAATTGGATTTAAGGGAAAGATATTTTAGAAAACTCCTTTCAGGCTAGGTATGAGATCAGCGTATGGGAGCCTCACTGGGGATCTGATGAAGCTTATGTAGGTTAAGGACAACGAAGAACTGTTTTTATGAATTTGATTTCATGGTTGGCCATTTTGCTAACTGCTTCAATCTTCCTTGCAGTATTATTTTGCAATGAGTAATGCGTGGGAGTTGGTATATTTTATTCACACTCTTTTCAGGGGTTGCCATTTCCTATTCAGTTTCATAGTTAAGAAGCTGGTGATACTTGGAATGGAATGTTAACTGAAGGACAGATTGACTTTTTTATATTTATTTTTAGTTGAAACATCAAGACATAGGCCACGAATGACTGCATGAAATTTTAATTGCAAACATGATTAATTTTGACTACCATATGGCTGTATGATGGTGCATATTTAATTTTTCTAAATGCAGAGATACAGTTAGTGGCATTGTTGCTTAGGTCACTAGATAGAATGTTTTCCTAAAGCAGAAATGAGTGGTTATCTGAAAAGCCAAGTAAACTAGGTAATATCAGCAATTATTGTGATTCTACCAGAATATCAGAGTTTAAGGATCAGTTAGTATATAAGACTAAAGTTTTAAAGATAAACAGCTGTATCATGTAAGGATATATTTCCTCATCCTTCCTTAAATTGGGTCAAAGGAAGTACAGTATAGAATTTATCCTTTTATTTTTAAAACGAATAATTTTATTTTGCTATTATAATATATATTCATATTTCTTATAAATAAGTTTTTAAAAACCAGAAAAAGAACAAATAAAAAATTTCAAAGTCACCTAATAATTTATCACTTTGAGATAATTCTTTAAAGATTGTGGTGTTTATCGTTCTAGATTTTAAATATATCTATGGCTATACCAATCAGAAAAGTTAGATTGAGTTTAATTTTTCATAATTTGTACTTAAATATGTTAGACTTCTTTGCATTTACTACCCATAAAATGATATTTTAATATTATATTTCATAACACATGTGAATGTTAATTGTGATATGTCACCATGACTGGAGTAAGAAACACCCAGGAGATTAGAAAAGCATACGTCTGGGTGGCGCGTGAGGCATGACCTTGGGTTCTATATATGGTCTCTGGGCTCTTCCTCCCTGGCACAGTTTCCATTATCCTCTTCCAGGCTATCATGGACTAAGCACTTTTTCTCTGCCATATCTTTTTGCCATGATATTTCTGCCTTGGAGCCAGACCCTAGACTGAATCCTCTGAAATTGTGAATCAATTAAACCTCTCCTCATTTAAGTTTTACATGTCTGATACTATGTCCCCATTATGAGAAAGCTGACTAATACAACACACTAGTCTCATGGAGCTTCTAATATCATGCTTAATTCCACAGAAATATGTAGTTCATGATCTGAAAGACTTACAAGCTAGTATGAAAATGTTACCACCTTTAATTTACTGGAAATTATAAGAGAAAATTGGAGAGAGTGGAAAAGTGCCAGGACCATTTGCTCTGGAGTGTTTCAGACTTGAAGAGGGCAGTTAAACTGGAAATGCAGGGATGAGATTTTATTTTTTACCTCATTCATTCAATAGAGCTTTCTACTGTGGCAGGCATTGTGCCAAAGATGAATAAGATTCAGTCACTGCTCACATTGCAGTAACAGACACAGCAGGGTAAACAAATTACAAAAGGACATGATAGTTGATATTAGAGTATTTTAACAGAGATCTATGAAACTACAAAGGAAACAGTAATTAATATTTTTCCAGGGTCACTAGATGAGTATATCAGATGAATCTTTTTTTCTTGCCAAAAACTCAATGCCAACTTAAGGGAAACAAAAAAGAATCCAGGGACTCAATACTGTGCATTAGAAATATGCCTCTCA
>RJWT010001231.1:38471-50569 GCA_004365215.1 Cuniculus paca | reverse complement strand
TGACATTCTTTTAAAAGCTCCTCACTTTCAAAATACTCTTTGGAATGAGGTCTCTACATCTGTGTTTTACATTTAAGGAATAGCTAGTTGTACTCCAGTTCTTCAAAAGCATAGAATATCTAACATAAATTATTTGTAATTCCTCTGCAAGGAGATTTGCCTCTACTCCATTACTTATTTATTCAATCATTTATGTATATCAGTGTAGACTCATAAATATTTGTTTTATGTTTTAAATTTTAATTCAATATCACTTTATTTTGTGGCTAAAATTGTTCCAACCTTCCTGGTCAATGTAAATTGTCTCGGGTGGCTCTTCTATCCTTTTTATAAGTCAGACATATCCCTACCTCTGTGTGTGTGTGTGTGTGTGTATGTGTGTGTGTGTTTAATACATACTTATCTTTGGCACGAAAAGATGCTCCAGGTTCATCTCATCTTATATATATATTTCCTGTCCTAGCAGTGGAATCAAATTTCTTAAAATATTCCTGCTTTTATTATTTGAGAATAGTAGTAAACACCAAGACCAGGATGCTAGGTATGTTTGCTGTTATTAGGATATACAGTTGCTCCTTCTTTCCCAAGTTTTCACTTTTTATGGTTTCAGTTACCTAGTTTGAAAATATTAAATGTATTAAAAGGAAAATCCAAAAATAAACAATCCATAAATACTAAATTGTGGGCTGTTCTTAGTAGCATGGTGAAATCTTGTGCCATTCAACTCCATCCCACTTGAGATGTGACTCATCTCCTTGCTTAGTGTGTCCACACTGTATACATACAATTTTCAGGAGAGAGGGCACACTCACAAAACTCTTACTACAGTATACTGTTGTAATTGTTCTATTTTGTCATTGGTTAGTATTGTTAGTTGCTTACTTGCTTAAAAATTAAACATTGTCATAGGCATGTAAAAGAGACATATATATTACATATATATTGAAATATATATACATACATGTGTTTGTATATTTAAATAACTATCTGCAGTTTCAGGAACACACTGAAGGTCTGGGAACATACCACCCATATATAAGTATGAACTAATGTAGTTGCTTCTTGCCCTTTCAGCTGATAAAACATCCTTGTGCATACTAAAGCACTTGTATGCACAAACATGTAAGCATTTCTGTTCATACATTTCTGTATCTATATTCAGCTAAACATGAATTCATATCGATGTTTACTGTGCTAAGTCTTTACCACATGGGTTATTAGTTTTTTCTTCTTGTTCATCTGTAACCTCCACTCTCACAGTGAGGAATCTGGCCCCCACCATTCACTACCCACTGACCACTCACTGACTCAATTGTTCAATTTCAAAATACGTGTGTTGCAATACAGAATTGATACCCCATGTACCCATGTGAAGCAACTTGATATCAAGTGGAGTGTTACGCCTGGTTTATTTTGCCTTAAGTCTTATAGACTCATTTCCAAGTTACTTAGATCAGCACTTTATTCCCTTTCTCCTTCGGTGGGGCTGCTCCACATTTGTAAGTAACATTATTAGATTCTTTAGTCATGTTCTGCATTCTACTGAAACCCTGCAATCTTCTGTTTTTAAACATTATTACACATTAAAGTTCACTCTGTGTCATAGGGTTCCAGGGATTTTGATAAATTCAGAATGTCCTATATTCATTATTAAAGTATCATACAGAATAGTTCACTATTTTAAAAATATTACCTTGTGGTCGGGTGTAGTGGTACATGCTCGTCATCCTAGCACTCTGGGAGGCTGAGGCAAGAGGATAGCAAGTTCCAGCCCAGCCCAGGCAACTCAGAAACTGAGAAAGACTCTGTCTCAAAAAATTACAAAAGGGCTAGGGATGTAGCTCGGTGAAAAGGCCCTACTACCACCACCACAAA
Source organism: Cuniculus paca (assembly GCA_004365215.1). Taxonomy (NCBI): domain Eukaryota; kingdom Metazoa; phylum Chordata; class Mammalia; order Rodentia; family Cuniculidae; genus Cuniculus; species Cuniculus paca. The sequence continues at coordinate 48,694 of RJWT010001231.1, read as the reverse complement.
AAACAAACAAAAAAAATGAACAAAAAAAATCAGTGTTTCCCCTATTCAAACTTTCCTCACCTCTCCAATTCCCTGGCAGCCAGGGATCTTGGTTTACTGTCTCTAATTTTGTCTTTCTCCAAATGTCATGTAAAGATACTCCTTAACTTATGATATGGTTGTATACCAATAAATTCATCATAAATTGAATATATTGAAAGTGTAATACGCACTTAATATACTTAACCACTGTAGCCTAACCTGGCTTACCTCAAATGTGCTCAGAACATTTACACAAGCCCACACTTGGGCAAAATCATCCACCTCTCAGTGGGCAGAGCTAGAAAATACTTGAGTGTATACTAACTAATGCACACATACATAATTGTAACTGTTTCTATATCCATCCATTTATATATTAAACTAAACAACTTCATATTGTATGGCTCAAATACAATATCAAAGCATTTATTCCAGCTTTATTTATAACTTTGTCTGATGGGGAGAAACCTAAATTCTGTAGTCTTTCCACTTATTAACTTACGTTTTAAAGCCTAAGACTCATGTAATATCGATGATAATTGACTTATGCCCCTATGAGAAGAACATTTACCAACGATGATACAATCCTTGGGTATAGTTCTTTTTTTACTTTAGCCTTGCAATTTTCAGTGAAAACATAAAACAGTTTATCAAGTTTTCTTAGACTTTGTCCCACCACCTTAATTCTTCGCTTTGGTTATACCACACATTTCTATCATAGATTCATTTGTTTAGAGACTACATTGTTTCTGGGATTCCCTGTTATTCTGGCTGATTTGATGGGGGAATCCTAGGAATTGAACCCACAGCATGGTGCATATTAAGTAAACATTTCACCCCTGAGATACATCTTTAGTCCTCTTATTGAATTTTTTATTTTATTTTAAAAAGCAAAACAGAAAAAAGGATAGAAATAATATAGAATTTCAAAAAGAAAAGCAAAACAACAGTAAGAACTCAACACTAGTTAATACATTGCATATTGTTATCTTAGAAGTAGTTATTCAGGTTACAAAATCTAGGCATAAAAAATGATCAAACAATCAAACAATGACAGCACAAACTGTTCTTTTTGATGGACTAAGAGATTAGTATAAAGTGCTCAAAAGGAAAAAACAACTGGGGTAGGGGAAAGGAGAAATGAAAGAAAAGAAAAGATTATATGTATGTATACAGGAGGAACAGAGAAAATAGAAACAGTGAGAAGACATTTGGTCATTGTCTCTTCCTTTCTCTGCTCCAGGTAATGAAGTTGAGCCTGGAACTCAGATGCTGTTTCACACATATAACTGTATGTATGTATATGTGTGCAAGATAACTATCCTCTTATTGAATTTTAAAAAACTCATAGATACTAAAGTTCATTCTGTATGGTACAAAGTTATGTGGTTTTGACAAATGCATAGTTATATATCCAGTGGCCAGATCCAGACAGAATAGTTGTTTTAAATCTGTATTTCAATTTATTTTAAGAGATTCAGACTGTGTGTTTCTTTACATCTTGATTCATTTAACATTGTTTTCAAACTTTTTCCTATCTGTTGCATGTAACTACAGTTTCTTTCTTGTAATTGTCTACAATAGCTTGTTATTTGGATGTATAATTACTTAGTCATTCTACTTAAGGTGGATATCTGGGCTGATACCAAGTTTGGGCTCCTGAGAAAAATGTTACTATGGATATTCTTATATGTTTCTAGTAAACATATGTGACCAGGACTGTTGTGTTGTTAAGCTCACACACCTACTATTTGTTTCCAAGGGTTTTGTTTTGAGTTCCACATTTTAAACAATTATTTTGTATTTGACTGGCATTTATAATTATTTATAGATGGAGGGATTCTTTATTAATTATCATCTTCCATCATCTTTCAGATCCATAAGTGTCCCATCAATCTTTACAATGACTAAGATAGGATTACTATTGTTTCCATTTCACCAATTAAGAAATCAAGAGTCAGGAAAGGAAACTATCCTGCTATCACCTTGTAGCACTCCATGGCCTGGGCTCCCAGGCCCATGTCAGTTCCTTCTCTGATAGCTCAGCACTCTAGAGATTTCATGTGACTTTTCCTTGCATTTTTGCTATTTCATTCATGGGGTGTGAACTGGAAAGGAGGATAGAGAAGAGAACAGAGCAACAGGAAGAACAGAGAAAATAGAAACAGTGAGAAGACATTTGGTCATTGTCTCTTCCTTTCTCTGCTCCAGGCAATGAAGTTGAGCCTGGAACTCAGATGCTGTTTCACAAAGGGTAGTGAGTGACATTCTCTCCCCAACCCAAGAGACTAAAGAATCTAAATTCTATTAATTGTCTCATTAGTGGCATTCTTTAATGTACCACTATGCATTATGCTAAAAAGTCTTTGTTGAAAAAGAGGTTAGTTCTGAGAATGTGTCCAGAGCCATGTGCCTTTGGTATTCAACTGAAACTTTGTTTAGGAATGGATGCCTTCACCCTCCATGGTCATAGCAAGGAATGAGGTGTTTTTGTTAATGTCCATACCTTTCCAGCGTTATAAAGACATTTCTTCTTCCTGGTCCAAGAGTTTAAGTAGGTAGGACTTTTGGCTAAAGCATTTTGTAGTTAAAAAGTAACTTTGATGATATGTAAAGACCAAAAACCCTACTCAACAACAGCCTTTCACCCAGTCACTAGTTTTAGTACCCATGAGTGATTCTTGCCTGCATCTATTATTGCTTGCCTGTATGTATTATTTGGCTGCAAAGTAGTGATTTTTGACATTCAGACTTTGAGAGATTAAAGATGAAAAGTCTAAGGTTCAGACAGTTTCAGTGGAATCTATGGTTGGCATCTTCTGACTCATCGTCTCCAATGTTCTCATTTCTCCCTGCTGCAAGTAAGCTTGATTCGGAAGTCATTTATCTGTGATGGAGCACAGCAGGATCATTGGAAGTCCAGATGCAAAACACTTCAATCCTCAGCATTCTACCTGTCTAGGAGAGGACTATGAAGATCTAAGACTTCTAAGGAACTCAAGTTCTCATAAATACATAGTGAAGAAGTAGTGATGAAAGAGAACAGGTGTGATGAGTGACACCCAGCACTCACTACAGATGCTGGCCAGGGATACTATCATGAGGAGGATTCTAGAGACTATGGTTTCTGAACCTCCATTGGGCTACTGAAACTCATTGTCATGGCCATACCTTTGGTACCTCTATCTTCTCAGTCATCACCTTTCCACACACAAGTTCCTCTTTCCTCTGGAAACTTATTTCAAATCTGGAATTCTTCAAGGAAGTATCTCAACACTGGTGTGTGTACATGCCATGTTTCTAGTAATCTGTTTTGAATAATAACTTTCTGGCATTTGCAAGTGACTTCATCTTTTAAAAAAAAGTAAAAAGTAGAAAGGATTCAAAACTATCCCTACAATAATGCCATTTTATTTGTAAGAAAGATGTGCTTTCTTGAGTGGAAGATGGTGGAGTCTTGACTGTGGCTAGGAAATCACACATCATAATTTGTCTGTCTTGAATGTAGAGAGGGAACATAACCAAGCAGTGCCCTCTTAGTGGATAGTACCTAGATATGTATATTTTCCTCCCCCTGTATGATGACAGTCAGTGTTCCAAAACCTCCAAGGTACTAAATCTTAAAAGATTCTGAAATAACCACGGTAACTGACACCAAAGTCTCCCAAGTATGCAGAAAGGATGTCTCAAACCAGAAGGATACTTGGAGAGATGAGCTTCAAGTTTGTAGGTTTGAAAACCTGTAAGAGTGTGCCTTGCACACAAAACCTGTGAAGAGTTCATATACCTCACAACCAATCTTCACAAGGCTCTAGGTTCAATCTTTATGAGATATTGCCCTGATAGTCTTTTTATATTCCCTTCAGCTCTATGAGGCCAAGTTACAGGTCAGGAAGACCAATCATCCTAGTTTATCTGGATCTATCCTTGTTTTTGCACTGAAAGTCTTGTATATAAGGAAACCCCTTTTTCCCAGGCTACCAGAATCATTAGCCACTGTAGCTGGCATAGAATCCTATCCAGATATGAGAAAGCCACCTTACCTGAGAAAAAAGTTACAGTTTGTCAATGAAGGTCAATTTCTGACTATGGTCTCTTAGAGAAATATGCTAGTTCCCATAGGAAAAAAGGGAAAATTCTGGTTTGTCTGTAATCCAGGCCACACTTCATATAGGTTCCCTGAAAATGCAGAATCTTCTGAAAAATGCCTTACAATCTAATTTGTGGGCTCCCTTTCTCCTGTGGCAAAGCTCTGTTAAGTTCACAGAGCTCTGCTGATTTCCAAACACGAAAGTTCTTCTGTCATCATCCTATATCCTTCAACAGTCATATAGGAAATCCAAAGGAATAAATCCATAACTCAGTTATTAGCATTACCAAGAGAATTTTGCAAGGTTACTGTGTTAAAGATCAGTATAAATCAATTGTATTTATATATACTAGCAATAATCAACTAGAAAAATAAATTTAAAATAATATTTATCATACATCAAAGCCTACTAAATGCCAAGAACCAACTTAAAAATAAATCTAACCAAACATATGTGAAAAATAAATCTCTAACACCAAAAGTTCTTAAACTTTAATGTGTATTATAATTACCTGGAGAAGTTATTAAAGCACAGATTGCTGGGTCTCATTCCCAGAGTTTCTGATTCAAGGTCTGGGATACGTCTGGAGAATTCACATATCCACTAGGCTGTCAGGTGACACTGATGCAGTTGAATATGAACCACACTTTGAGAATAGGTACTTAACACTGAAAGCTACAAGACACGCACCTGTCATTTTCTTGGTGTCCTGCCCTTAGCAGTCTTCCCATCATTAGTTCTGGAGTTACTAAATACTCCTGGCTTCAACTTTGCTCAGTCTTGGTCTCTTTCTCCTTCCATTATACTGGTTTTCTCGTTCTCCTCCCATCACTCAAAGTTGGAGACCTTAATGATACTATTACTTGGTTCCTATCTCGCTTCTTACACTTTCCATGGGCATATATAACCATACATGTATTCTCTGATGTAAAAGAGACAGGGAATGGGATAGAGTCAACTGGATAAAAAAAAATATCACATACACCGAGTTAAGTGCTAATTTGAGCCATGCAACTAGTTAAGCTTAGAAATGTAAAAGCAAACACAGAAAAAAAGGGTAAATATTAGGGTAAAAATGAGCAGACAATAAGAAACTTCTTAGGTACAATATCAAAAGTTAGTTGCAATTCCTCCCTACCTCCAGGTTGGAGTTTGAGAAACATAGAAATGTCATGTACAGGAACCTAATAACCTTAATGATTGTAAACATTATATGCCATAGCATGAGCTAAGATTCAACAAGAATTAAAAATGGGATGGGGAATTGGAGGAAAAGGGGATGGGAAGGGGATTAAAAAAAAAACAAAAATGAAACAAGCTGTGGGGTATACATGTAATCACTCCCCAAGAAGGTGGTAAACTGCCTGAAGTATAAACGTGTATTGATAAAATAAAAATCCAAAGGAGAAACATGTCCTCTCCCAAAGAAATGCAGAGTAACTGATTTCCTTTAAGCTCAGCTAGATAAGTAACTGATTTTAAGTTGTGCATTGCAAAGTCTAAACTCCAATTGGTTGTTCTAAACCCACAGAATCATAAGTGATAAGTGACCACTGGATAACTAAATAAGTTTCCACTCTGCTTATTCATATAAGGTCAAGACAAAAGAAGTACCCAGGCAACCCACCCAAGACCCCTCCTGGATAATATCCAGGAGATATTTTTTGTCTTAGTTCCAATAAACACTCTCCTAACTTCTTCCTTTTGTCTGTGATTTCATTTTTGACTTTGTAAGACAAGCTCAGGTTTATTCAACTGTACAAGTTAACTCCTAAAATTCTAGCCTGGGCCTCTCCCACAAGATTCAGGTCATCATATCTCCACCTGCTTCTAGGGCATCTCCACCTGGATGTTTTGCAGGCTACACTCTTTCAACCAAAGCTGAACTCACCATCTTCTTCTTAAACCTGTTTCTTTACTTATCATCTATTTTCTCTAAAAGTTGAACTTGCATATCCACTCATCCCCCAAAAAGAATAGATGCCATCTCTGATACCTCCATTTTCCCAAAGATGAGTTAATCTGTAGGGATTTTCCTGGGTGGCCAGCAGACTTAGCCATTCCCCACTCCCTGAACCAGCATTTTTCTCCTTGTTGAGGACAAACTCAGAACACATACAACAAACCCTATAAAAATTGAGATTCTCTATCAGTTTCATTACTGGCAGAGGAACACTGATGAACTCACCTTGGGTCGAGCCATAATAATGGTATTCAAGTCCTTTAGTCCTGTATTTTACTTACCACCCAGTGAGAGCGAGATCACCTGGAGAGTCTGGACTTCCCTTGGTGTATGTTTGTTTGGCAGCAGTAACCCTGTCCCTGAGCCCACTGCATAGGAGGAGATCAGGGTCTGTTTGAAAAGCTGGGCAATGCTTGTGCAGCAGTTTTTTATTACACTAATATTTCCAATCAGAGAAGACTAAGGTAAAAGTGTTGGAGAGAATGATGAGAAATGTTTCTCCAATCCTGTCTTGTCTTAGGAGTGGAAATAGAAGCTTTCTTTCTCTCCAAGAAAACTGGAGAAAAGGATGTTAAGCATTTCCCACCACCACTGCAAAGGCCCTGTGTATCCTTGACAGAATCACAGTCCTGAGGATTCGAGCCTTGGTTTCCCTGTCTGTAAGTAAAGGCATTTAGAACAAAGGCTGTGATGGCCCTCTCAAGCTTTCAGATTTGATTAAATCCTATGAATATGGAAAAGGTATGCTTCTATAGGTTTTCCAGCTGAAAGCCTGCAGGTAATTTGTCATTTAATTACTCCATGAGAAGTTGGCAGCCCAGGTCTCTCTAAGGGCTCAGAGGATCCTCCTGCAAAGATCACTGTGGCTACATGGATGAGAAATGTGCCAAAGCACAATGCAATGCTATATCTAGCAGGTATGAAAAAAATCTTGAGGTTGGGCATTACTCAGTGGTAGAGTCCTTGCCTAGCATGCTCAAGGCCCTGGATTAGATCCTTCATATTAAAACACATGTGCACGTGCACGCACACACACACACACACACACACACAAAATGAGCATCTAAAGTGGCCCCTTTATTAGGGGTCAAGGTGGTTGGAATCCACACATCTCTGGCTGTCAGTGAGGTAAAAATATAGCAAAGAAATGAAGGCATGCTTGCAAACAACTGTAAATTCAAAACACAAAGAGTAATCAGGGCCCAAAGAATGACAGGGAGAAAAGTATACCCTCTAGGATTAGTGCTAGAAGAATAAGACAGTTGCTACTAAGTAGTGGCAAAGAAGAGAAGGCTTCTTTGAGAAGATATTGCTAACTAGCTCCTCAGCCTGCAGAGACTATTTATAGAGGGACTTTCCACAAGGATAAAATTATGTGAACATGGGAAAAGAATTCATGTTGTAGCTGGTAATGGTACACATTATTTCTTTTAATTATTGCTAAGCAGTATTACACTACATGGCTCTACTATGGTTTATCATTCTCCTGAAGATGGACAGCTAGTTTATTTCTGGGTTTTGACTATCACGAAAAAGCTATGAACAATCTTATGAGGCTTTTTGTACACATATGTTTTTATTTCTTCTGGATAAATGCCTAGGAGTAAAATAGGTCTGTGAGGTAGATAACTCTAACAGAAAGTGTCAAACAGTTTTCCACTGTGACTCCTGCCCCATTCTAGGTAGGATTTTCTCAGTGCTTCAGAAAAATCCAGATAGTCACATATTTTAGAAAGTCACATTCTCTTAAGGGCTCTTTTTATCCCAGAAACCAGTGACTACACCCTGGAAATATGTCAAAACGACTCCAAAATTAGGTCTGTTTGCAGCCTACATGTCCACCTGTGCCTCTTAACACCAAACCTCCCCCACTCATAAAAATCACCCCATGAATATTCAAAATAATTAGTGTTCCATCCTTGAAGATTGCCTTAGCCCAAGTTCCAGTCCCTCCAACAGACCTCCATGCATATGACTGAGGGGCAGAGTAGTTCAAGTACACAGAATCTGTTAGCTATGAGTGGACACTTTCAGTTAAAGCCTGGACTCTGGGAAGGGGCCAGTGAGCAGAGAGACAAAGCTTCTTTCCCCAGTCAGAATTTCTACAGATTTGTTTTTATGCTTTCTTCTTTCCTAGAGTCTCAGAAGAGTAAGCCCCTTTAGAAGTCACCTGTTTTACATTTGCAAGTTTGTAAGCAAAAGTCTGGAAAGAGGAATTGTTCTGTCAACAGTTGCTTAGAGTTAGGGCCTTCTGACCCCCATGTCCACTTCAAGCTGTCTCCCTCAGATTGTTCCTTTCATGTAGACCTTGATTCCTCCCAATTTAATACAGTAAATCCTCAACGTATGAACATTTGTGTTGCAAACCTTCACAGATATGAATGGACCTCGCATGATGAACATTCTCAGATACGAACAAATTGCAGAAGTAGCTTGTGTGACCTCTGGACATTGTTGCAGCTGTGCTGCTGTGTGCTTACTGTACAGTGTGACAGTGTACCATAGTACAGTGCTCAGTCAGAGCCTATGATGTCTGGAAGCAAGAGGAAAAGCAGTGGTGTTGTAGAGGAGACTGCTAAGAAGAACAAAGCAATGTATATGGTATATTTGTGTCAAAGGTGTATAAGACTCACTTCACCAGACCTATGAATAAACCTGACTTACATACATTCTCCAGTAATGGAACTTCATTAACTCATTTGTAAGTATGGAACTTACTGTAGTTAGTGAATTATGACCTTCCAGAAATTAAATCCACCCTGCTCCCAATCAAAGCTCATCCCTTGCACATAAGTTCTTTTTCTTTGTAAGAACAAGGCCAGGTAGATGAGGGAGGTCCTAAACAATGGCAGCATGATGAGAAGACCCTCCAGGGACCTCTGGTGGAAAAGGGTACTAAATGCACCTCTGATGAATCCAGTGCCCTTTATTACAGTCTTTCAACAAGGGCTACCTCTGGTGTTGTTGGGGTTTCTTGATTTTTGTTTCGTTTTGTTTTGTTTTGTTTTGTTTTTTTGAGACAGGGTGTTGCTGTGTAGTTTAAATTGACTTTGAGCCCACTATGTAGCCAAGGCTGGCCTCAAATTCATGGCGATCCTCCTGCCACCATGCCCAGCTCTAGTCGAGGGTTCTTTTGCTAGATTCAGATAGAAATCATGAATCAGCAAAGTGTAGCTCTGCTAGCAGCACTGATGTCACTGGTGTCTGGTTGACACCAGTTACTGTAGATACAAGCTTGGTTGACCCTTGTGATTGCTGGTGCCTGCCAGTGATCTTCATCAGTCTTTATTTAAACAAGACATACTACAATGCCAAGGGGTATGTATTCCAGAAAGAGCCCTCTTAGACAGACACCAGAAAATGTGAGGGGAGTGTTGCTTAATAGCAGCTGCAGGCCTTTGGTCCAAATTTGAGCCTGCTGTTTAGTCCAAACTGGCCTAAATTTAAGCCTTTTGACCTGAACCTACAGATTGGTCCAAACCTAATTCTGCTCCCTTCGAATTCAAGCAGAGCAGACATCCAAGCTGGGTGTCCAAGTCAGCCAGCAGTTGGTGGAACACCAGGTGAGTCAAAACAAGAGAGCCCTCAGAGGGTTAGCTGTATTAATCACACTTAACTGGGTGATTTGGACGATGGGATGTTAATAATTCCCCCTGTGGGCCACATTAGGGTGGTTCTTCCCTTCTTCGAAGAAGTGGCCGCTGTATGTAGAGTGACAGGAGCAGGGGAGGGGTGTTGTGATTAACACCAAGCTGAATCTCTGTTCCAAAGGAAAGTGGTCATAAGGTAGCCCCAGGGCTGGTGGGATAACACTGACACTGTCCCAGTTCTTCTTCAGAAGACCATCAGGAAGCAAAGTGAAGTGAGGAGGAGGGGTCTGACATCTGTGAGTCAAACCATGCTTCCCTGTAGCCATCACAGGCACAAGGGGAGAATCAGGTGCTTTTAATATGTCTCTGTCCCCCACAGCCTTCTTCCTCCTAGTTTTGCAGAGGTTCAGAAATCTGCTTTCCCCTAAATCTCAGACAGAAATGAAAGGAGGGTCTAGAACCTAGGACCTACCTCTTCTATGTCCTTCTGGGAATCATGAAAGTCTTTTTGGATATGACTTGGAACATCAATGGGTTCTTTTTTTTTTTTTTTTTTTT
>RJWT010001231.1:0-38371 GCA_004365215.1 Cuniculus paca | reverse complement strand
GATTTTCATAAGGACCACTTCCAAAAACATTGTCATAGTGCCTCTACATCAAGTCAAAGTGGTTTTACATTTGTAAAAGTAATTCTAGACTTAAATGCAAAAAATTATTTTTGTTTACTTTAAATATCCTTTCCCCTTTTCTCCCTCTTCCCTGCCTCCTCTCTTTCCTCATCCTGATTTTCATTCTTGTTGATATTATTAAATCTTAGCACATGTTATGGCATATAATGTTTACATTCTTTGAGGTTATTATACCTCATATTCTGCCTTGGAAGAGTTAGGAGACCTTGGTGGTGGTCGGAGGGGTCTTCTGTTTCCTTGCTTCCCCATGCTCCTTTGTCTATACCTATGTCCCTCCTTTTCTTCTCCTTCTTTTTAGGGGGGTCCTGTGGGTTGAGGTCTAGAATACTGAGGCAATTTTGTGGCTTATATGGAGAATTTTAGTAGGTTGTGGCCTCCCATTGAATAATTTTCAACTTTTTATGTCTAGTGCTAGTATTTACTCCTTCTGTTATTTATTTTAAGTGATTTGAACTCTACCCTTATATTTTGCAGCAAGAATTACTTCTGGTTATGACAGCATCGACAGAGTCAATCATAGGACACTTCTATATGATAGTCCTTGCATTTACATTTCCCCCATTGTCTATCCTCTATGCACCCTATGACCATTTATTATTTGTAGTTGTTCTGCAATAAGGTAGGTGAAGTGGAGGGAGGAGAATGGAAAACGGTTGGATAAAGAGTGTAAGACACTAATGGGGAGGTCTAAAGGGGAGAATAGCGAAAGATGGGGGAAAGAGTTTGAAGTGGGGTCTGATTCTATTAGAGTTCTTTTAGTTGAGTTGAAGGGTTGATGTTGAGAGTTCCTAGAGGATATTTGTGGAAGCAAGGGCAAGATATGCGAAGGAGGTTTACTTTGTGATTGAGAAAAGCTATGTGGTTGTCAAAACTACATAGGAAGGACAACAGGTTACATAAGATATGGAAGAGCCAAAAGCTTAGAAGGGGGAGAATTGAGGGTTAATACTAGAAAAGATGGGAGTGACTGTAAGGGAGTTAAGTTTAAGAAATTAAAAACTTGGGAGAAAGGGTTTGTATATTGGGAAAAAGAACAAAGAAATATGATGAGTATTGATGTGGAGGCTTGATGAAGAAACTAGATAGGGAACTAAGATGAGGGATAGAACCTAGATACCTATTAAATCTGAGCCAATGACAGAAAAAATACACAAAAGCAATAACCTAGTAAACACACACACAAAAATAAAAGAACATAACATAACCACACATTATTAAATAAACCAAGAAACAAACAAAACCTCAAACCTGTAAGATATTTGATAAGAACACAGGTTAAATGCCCCAATGAGACAGTACATATGTGATTCATATGTAGTCTCTCTGCCAGAGTCTGACTGTTCACACTGCAAGAACTCCTCTGATCCTTCCATTGCAATGCTGAAGCTAACTCAAATGCAGCCCTTCTTTCTTCCAGATTGCAAGCATTCTTGCAGAGTTCTTGGGTTAGGAACTCTTGCTGTCCCTCTCCCTGATGGTGAAATTGGCATACGGATTCACTCACATAAAATTGTCCACTGAGCCAGGAATACGCCTATGAAATCAAATTAGCTACAGTAGGAACAAGGTAGTCAGTTACAGTGGTATCTATCAGGGCAATTTGAGAGATAACATCCTATGAGACCCAATTTTGGATCTCCCTTAAATTTAAAGAAGAAATTTTTGGTTATAGCATAGGCATCATAACAATCCAACTATTGACCCACAGTTAATATGCACTAAACACGATAGCTATGTTTCCTCTAATGGCAAAAAGCATTTAACAGCAATTTTACAGAATCAACTATCTAAAGCACAGGGGGTTGGGAACCAGGTAATGCCAGAGAGGGAAAAAGAAAAGGAAAAAATAGTCTTTTAAAGGTCTTTCACTATGTGGTATGGGGGGGAGGAAATGAAAGGTAGCAAGGATTCTAGTGGTATTAGGGGTATGTTGTATACATAGGTGAGGATTACAAGGAAGACGGGCACAAAATCTGTGGTGAGAAAGGGGGATGAAAAGAGGTTATATGACTAACATAGATATTAGAGAAAAAGTTAAAGGGAGACCAATGAAAAGGGGGTAGAAGACAAAAAAGAAAAATAAAAATAAAGAAAGGGCAAGAGATAAGAAATAAATCAGGCAAAAAGATATGGAAAAAAGTAGAGGGAATAAGAAGGAACAAGGGAGACTTCCCTTACCTAAACTAGATAAACTAGATCAAAAGAAAAAGGCATGAGGAAGATGCACACACACACACACATACACACTCACTCATAAAAGAAAAAAAGTGGGAAATGATATAATAAAAATAAGGGAAGTGAGCAGAAAAAGGAAAATAGCAAAATAAATTTTCTATGGTTTTGGACACATAGCTCTTTTCTACAGCCTAGAATTAAGGAGCAGAGTTCAACCCAAGAAATATATCTGTTCAGGCTCAAAGTATAAAGTGGCAGAACCATGCTGAGTGTAGACAGCCACATACAGTGGGAACAGGGCACCAATGTGGCCTTCCGATCCTGTGTAACTTAGGCTGAGCCAGATTCTGACCACAGGAGCCAGACTCGTGCTCAGCAGTTCCAGTCTCTCAGTGAGATTCCTTCCTGCCTGCTTTCTGACAGCCAGCTGTCTCCATGGCTGTCCTTCCCTTGTCCACTCTGGGAACTTGACAATGTAGATCATGGCTTGGAGCCAAGGGACTGTTCTGTGACCCAGGTTCAATCACTGAGCCTTTCTCTAGGATGCCTTCCCTACCAGCTCTCATTTCACAATTATGGCAGTGGACAATCGACCAAGAACACTCACCAAGTATGAACTGTGGAAGGGCCCTCTAGAAGCAGTATCCCATTTTCCTTGTAGCTTCCAATTGCCACTGACTCTCAGTCCCATTGAGGTTCTCTGTGGGTGAAAAGGTTTTAGCTTCATTTTGTCTCCTGGATGGTGGCTGGCAAGCCACTTTCAACCAGTTTGAAGAGAGTCCTCTCTTCTCTGCTTTGTGTTCTATTTCTTCTGTGTCTTTTAATCTTTTTTTTTTTGCCAGTTTCCTCTTGGCCCCTGGGTAACTTTCTCTCACTTTGATTCCTCCCCAAGACACCTTTTTCAAGACTCTAGACACTTTTTCCTGGAGAAACTGAGTTGCTGGCACTCATTGCTTCTCCATGGTGAATCTATCAATGACTTCTTGAACACTCAGCCCCAAGCATAGTTCAAGTTGAAGAAGAGAAAGTCTGAACTCATCACCACTGGTGGAGTGTGTCTGTGGTCAGAGGGTGAGAGGCCAAGTCTGCAAAGCTTTTCCTGGGGTTAGTACAGGGAACAACAAATTCCTGCCAACATTTTAGACATCAGGGCATGATCTTTGCTTCAACCACCCTGTCAAGAGTCTACAGACCAAGAGTAGCCAGCACAGCCCCACAACTTCCTGAAGATAGGTTCTATCAAAGTTTGGAAGTCTGAACAGAGAAAACTCTGCCCTGGATTCCTTTATTCCAGGAAGGCTATCATCTTTATGGGGACACCTCCAGGCAGGCACTGCCCTTATGGATCTCACTCACACCTTTCTCTCTTGTATCTCTTCACACTTTAAGATGACATCAGATGGTGGTAAGGGTAGAAAGTGGTCACTGTATACTTGTAGCCTGACTATTCAAGGTCAGCGAGTCATATATAACTTTGGGCAAGTTCTATTGTTCTGTTCAGATCATTCGATGGGGCAAGGCTTTAATATGGCTATATGCATGATCGAAAAAGCTTTCAACATTTGTGATGGATTGCTGTTGGAGGAAATGGCAGCCTGGGGGTAAATAGATGCTCATCACAAGGTCATAGTTGCCAATCATAAAAGAGCCAATTAAATTTAGGACAGTCAACTCTACAGCAACAAAGAGGATCTTCACTAGCCACATGAGCCTTGGCCTGGCCCTAATAACCCAAGATCCTGACCATGGAACTAAGAACTAAAAGTCACAGGCAAGCTGGTAGATGTCCTTAGCAATGGTGATTTATGTGCACTCTCTCCATTCTGTCCAACCCTCAATATCCCTGCAGACCAGGTTATATCTACAACTTCCCAGTGTCTGCCTTCCAGGGTAATTTTACTTTATCTTTTAAGTGAAACCTTGTCAAGCATTAGAGTCAGGAAATTATACCCTCTGCTGAGCAGCCTCGATATTGAAAGGAAGCCAGGTAATGTGATGAACTGAGGCCAAGGTGCCATTAAGGCAGTAGGTCATGAAAGTCATATGAATGCTGGCAGCTGGCACCCAGCACAATCTCCAGCACTGCCCAGAGTGTTCTACAGCAGCCCAAGTGATGGCCTACAAAGGGTACTCCGTCTACACTGGCTTCTTGGGTTCCTGGGAGAGGGAATTGTGAGACAATGAAGAGCAGTAAAGGTGGCTACTTGAGCTGGACGACCAGAATGCTTGACAATTCAGGGACCTCATTGGCTGGGTAGCCCTTGGTGGCTCACAGGCCACTCACAGTTGGGGCTGCTCCTCATGAGAGCCATGTGGCCCCTGGTCAGTGCCATTGCCAAAGAAATTATAAATGCCCATGGTCATTGGTTAGATATCATTGTGCAAGGTAGGGACTTTTACATGATGACTTTGGAGGTTCTTTTCCAGTCCAAAACTTGTTAGTATAGTTTAGAATATATGAATAAATGAATGTGGGGATGAAGTCAGCATTTTAGAGGCAGAAAGATTTACAGGGCTCTTTGATAGATGAGGAAATTCAGCTGTTCCAGAAGTCTAACTGGTCACTCCACATCCCCTTGCATGGAAAAGAGAAACTCACGACTTAGCATACAGGATGAAGCTAACACCACAAGACCAAGCTGCTTCTTCTAAACTCAGAGTTGAACAAGATTTCAGCTTTGCCTTTGCTTGCCCTATGCCTACATGTTTGTTTCAGAAAGAGGCAGGAGGAATCAGGGACCCATGATCTGGGGTCTGAGTCAGATGGGATAAGAGAAAGAAACTTACCCAGTCCCTTCATTGTGCAGGTAGAAAGTTGAATCCTAAATCATGGTAGGAGTTTTTCACTCAGTGAAGGGATATCCAAAGAGGAAGCAGGAAATAATGGGAAAACTGTGGGAAGAAAGTCAGGAAGCTTGTGTATATGTGCAAATGTGTGTGTGAGTGTGTGTATTTCTGTTGATGTGCATGTGTATACATCCATGTTATGGCATAATGCTAGAAAAATTCCAGCCTTTAAAACCACAGGCAGGATGACTGAAAGGTGGGGGTAGTGAAGCAAAGATATTAAAAAGTCTATAGGCACTTCCCATTTGGTTCACTTTCTGGATCCCAGTTCTAGAAATTATTGCATGATAGAAAGTCATAAGATCAAACCCAATAAACTCAAGTCCTCTATTGATTTTTCCTCCTTTTCAGCAGTAGCTGTGATTTGACTTCAGTGTGGTGAAACAGTTAGCTAAGAAAGCAGAAAACAAGAAACAACCTCTTGAACTCCCCAGGCAATAAAATTCTCATCATTTCACTGGGACGAATACGTTTATTTTCAGCAAAGAGCAAGCTATTAAAAATCTGCTGTAGGTACCAGTCATGCGAGAACCTGGCTGACAATTTCATCACCTAAAATTTTCAGAAGAAAAGGGAAAAACTAAACCCTCTTATCCTCCTATCTTTCACCTTCTAACCTAACCAACACTTCCTGCTTGATGAGTGCATTTCATATCAACTTCATAATGCAGCTAAGATTTCCTTTTTCTACTTCTTGCCTATTTGCTTTACCTCTGGATACAAATTAAGTATACCCTTTTTCAAAACAATTGACTATTTTATCAAATTACAACATATGTTCAGAAAATTAACAAATTCTAGGTTGACCATCTGCTACATAAACTATTGTGTAGTTTCTTACAAAGATTATCTCTATGAAAGCACTAGTTAGGTCAAGAAATAAAACAATAATAGACCTCTGGAAACTTGTTTTGTCCCCTCTCTGTCAGTCTTCCCCAGTGATAATCATAGTTTTGTCTAATTTTGAATGTTGTATAGCTGGGATCATGGAGTATGCTTTTCTCCCAACATAGTGAATAGGAAAAAAATGGAAAGTTTTCCCTCTAAAATCAAGAACAACACAAGGGTTTCCACTGCTGCCACTCCTGTTTAGCATAGTACTCCAAATATTAGCATGAACAATTAGGAAAAGAAACAAAAATAAAAGGAATATGTATAGAAAAGGAAGAAATCAAGGTATCATTATTTGCATATGCTATGATTCTCTACATGAAGACCCAAAAAGTTCCACCAAAAGACTCCCAAAATTCATAAACAAATGTTGCAGTGTAGCAGTGTACAAAATTAACATAGAAAAATCTATTGCATTACTGTATTCATAATGAATCCACTGAGAAAGAAATTAAGGAAAAAAAGCATTCACAATTGCACTAAGAAAAACCAAATACTTAGGAATTAACCTAACTAAGGAAATGAAAGACCACTACATTGAAAACTACAGTACTCTGAAAAAGTAAACAAAAAAAAATCATGAAAAGACATAAAATAGAAAAATATTCCCTATTCCTGGATAGGTGGAATCAATAGAGTTCAAATTGTCATACTTTAAAAATTGTTATACAAATTTAATGCAATCCTTATCAAAATACCAGTAGCATTCTTCACAGAAATGGAGAAAACAATCCTAAAATTCATATGGAACCAGAAAAGACTCAGAATAGCAAAAGCAGTCCTGGATAGCATGAGCAAAGTGGGAGGCATCAAAATCACAATCACAGACCTGAAGTTATATTATGAAGTTACAACAATTAAAACAAACAAACAAACAAACAAAAGAACAGCATGGTACTGGCACAAAAACAGACATGAAGAGCAATGGAATAGAAGAGAGGATGCAGAAACAATTCCAAACATATTCAACCATGTGATCTTTAACAAAAGGACCAAAACCTACACTGAAGGAAAGATAGTGTTATGGTTTGTGTCTAGCTGGCCTCCTAAGCCTCACACAGTCATGTAGGCAGTTGAATCTAGCGTTTGTGATTAGTTCATTGTCTAGTGCTGGGATTAGCAATGTGAGTGCTGCACCCACCCAGAGGCAGAGCCAGCATACCATATGAGGGAGGGGCCAAGGCCATGTTTTCCCCTTTTTCCTTTGCCCTGTTCACTCTTGTTGCTTGAGGGCTGCCATGAACAGCTGCCCCTCAGCCACACCACCCTGCCTTGGAGCCAGCTGAGTATGAACTGAAACCTTCAAAACTGTAAGAAATAAACCTTTCCTTCATTAATTTTGGGTGTAGCATATTTTGTCTCAGTAACAAGAGAAAAGTAACCAAGACAGATAGCATCTTTAATAAATGGTACTAGAAAACTGTCTAGCCACATGTAGAAGACTGAATCTAGACCCATATATCTCACAATGTAGTAAACTAAAATCAAAATGGATCAAAGAATTTAATTTTTAAATGGAAACACTTAACCTGCTGGAATATAAAATAGGTAAAACTCTTGAAGTCATAGGCATAGGCAAGGGCTTTCTGAACAGAACCCTAGTTGCATAGGAAATAGTATCAAGAAACAACAAATGTGGTGGTATCGATTTAAAAAGCTCTGCACAACAAAAGAAACAACCAACAGAGTAAAAAAGCCTATGGAAAGGGGAAACAATTTCACCAGCTATTTCTATGACAAAAGACTAATATCTAGAATATACAAAGAGCTCAAAAAATTAAGTCCCTCAAAATAAAAGAGCCAACAACTGAAATGAATAGACACCTCACAGAGGAAGTACAAATGGCCAATACATACATGAAAAAATGTTCAATATGTCTGGTTACTAGAGAAAAGCAAATTAAAACAACACTGAGATTCCATCTAACCACATTAAGAATGGCCATCATCAAAAAAATCAAATGATAACAAGTGGTGGTGAGGATGCAGGGAAAAAGGAACCAATCTACATTGTTGGTTGGAATATAAACTAGTACACTACTATGGAAGCCAGTAGGGAAATTCCTCAAATAAACTAAAACTAGAAGTTCGATTTGGCCCAGCTATCAATTTACAATGATGCATGCATTCCCATGCTTAATAGAAGCACAATTCATATGGTAATAGCTAAATCTTGTAAGCATCAACAAATAAATGAATAATGAAAATATATTTACATGCAGTGGAGTACTACTCTGTCACAGAGAAAGATAAACTTGAGTAATCTGTAGAAAAATGAATGCACCTTGAGAACATAATGGTAAGTGAAACAAATCAGATACACAGTTTAAATACCACATAGTTTCTTTCACATGAGAAACTCAATATATAAAAAACAGTGAAATAAAAAATAAATAATAGGAAGCAGGAAGATAAATGTTCCTTAAATAGAAAAGGAGTCAAGAGATGGGGGAAGCAGAGAAAGAAAAGGAGACGAAAAAAAGATTGGTATGGGTTATGCACATGCACCAACTCCCCTCCAGGAATGTAAATGTTATGTACTGCAAAGATGTGCTAATAAAAAGCTTTTAAAAATATTCCACCTGAACATTTTCCACCTGATCACAATTTCTTTCCCCATTCTATTTCAGTGGAAAGTTGAGCATTTGAGTTTCTTCTATTTTTTGTTGATCACAAGTAATATTGTTAAGGACACTGTCATACATGTCTTTCAAAGACATAGGCAGATATTTGTTAACCATGCACCTAGGACTAGAATTACTGGTATTGAGTGTGCATTTTCCAACTTTGGATAGAAACTCCTTTTCATAGTTCACGTTCCCATAGCAATGTGAGGGAGTTCAAGTTTCCACACCTTTACAAGCACCAAGAATGCTCTGTATGTTAAATGTTTCATGGAATTTGTAGTGGTTTTAATATGTATTTTCCTGATTATGAATGATTTTGAACATATTGCCATAGATTAATGCCCATTTAAATATCCTTTTATGTAAAGTGCTGTTCAAGCATTTTGCTTAGCTTTTGTGATCTTTTTCTCTTACTCAAATATAGGTGTTCTAAGTACATTCTATATTGGTGTTTTGTCAGTAATCTGAGTTGAAAACATTTTTTCACATGTTGTCTTACTATTGCCTTTTACTCTCTTATTGGCATTAGTTGATAAATACCACTACTATTAATTTTGTTAATTTTAATGTGTTCTAATTTATTAAACATTTTCTTTTAAATTTACTACTTTCATGTCCTGTTTGAGACACTTTTTAAATCTAAGGTTATCACAATAGTTTCTTCTATTGTGTCTAGATGCTTTATTGTTATACCTTTAAAATGTAAATATATAACCCAGTTAGAACTAATTTGTGGGTATGGTGTGAGATAAAGATAACATTCATTTTCCCTATATGGATTTCCAGTCATTGACATATCATTGGTTAGTTAATAAGTCCTTCCCATTGTTAAACAATGTCATCTTTGCCACAAATCACTTGTGTGTAGACTTACACACACAAACATACATATGTAGATCATTTTATGGATTCTCTATATTCTTATTTTTATACTAGCACCATACTGTCTTTGTCACTTTTCTCACTGCTGAGACAAAATAGCTGACATCCAAAGATAAAAGAGGAAAGCTTTATTTCAGCTCACCATTGGTAGAGGTGTTAGTGCATAGTTGGTTGGCTGTAAGGCAGGGTGGCATGGCAGAGGGGCTTCACAGAGGAGAAATAGTCTATGACAAAGCAAGCAGCAACAGAAGCAAGCCTACCTTCCCTCCCTCCCTTTATATTCTATCCAGGTTATAAGCCTATTGATTGGTGCCAGCCACAATCAGTAGGGCTTCCATGATCCACACCCAGAATTATACTTAACCCATTTAGTAATCACATGCCCTTAATTCCAGTGTTACATACTTTAAATTCAACCACCTCCAAAAAACCCCACCTATGACCACATGAGATTTTGGGGAACATCTGCATACAAAAGATTCATGCAAATCTTTTTACACAGAATTCATTCAGTCCATTTCTAAGAGTTGCCAAAGTCCTAGCAGTTTCAACATCGCTGAAACATCCAAGTCCAAATGTTCCTCTGAGATTTAAGGCAAAGTCTTGCTGCAAGCTCCTTATACAAATGAAAAGAAAGTTAACCACTTCCAACATACAAGAGCACAAGATAAACCTTTCCATTCCAAAAGGTACAAATAGGGGAATAGAAAGGAAAGTGACCAAAGCAAGTCCAAGATATATTAGATCAATCTAACAAAGGAAGTAAAAGATTTATTCAGTGAAAATTACAGTACTCTAAAAAAAGAAATTGAAGAGGATCTCAGAAAATGGAAAGACATTCCTTGTTCATGGATAGGAAGAACAAACATTGTGAAAATGGCCATTCTCCCAAAATTGTTATACAGATTTAAAGCAATCCCAGTCAAAATACTATAACATACTTCTCAGACCTAGAGAAATCATTCTTAAAATTTATCTGGAATCAGAAGAGACCTAGAATAGCAAAGGCAATTCTGGGCAACAAAGGCAAGGCAGGAGATATTACAATCCCTAACTTGAAAGTACACTACAAAGCTACTGTGATACTGGAATCAAAACAGACTGGAAGATCAATGGAATAGATTAGAAGACACAATCACAACTACAAACACACTCAGCCACCTTATCTTTGACAAAGGAGCAAAACATGTTCACTGGGAGAAAGACAGCCTCTTTAATAAGTGGTGTTGGAAAAACTGGCTTTCTGCGTGCCAAAAACTAAAGCTAGACCCAAGCCTATCACCATGCACTAAACTAAAGTCAAAATGGGTCAAAGATCTAAATACCAGAACAGAAACTCCTAGTATTTCTTTTTACACAAAAAATACCATGTCGTTATATTTTCTGGTTATCAAAATGAATATATTACCAATTATATGAAGATGTGGAAAAGAATAAGAAATTCAGTTCAATTCTCCTGAAGTGAGCTGTGAGTGTAGCATGTTGTACAGAGCATGTGCTTAGCATATATGAGGCTCTGGGTTCCACTGCATCATCGAATGGAGCCAAACAAAACAAAACTCCCCTGAAAGCCCATCACTCAAAGAGAATCACAGCTCAAATTGGGTGCAGCTACTTCTCAATGGCATGCTGTAATCCACTGCTGAGAGTCCACATGCTAGCTTGGCAGCCTCCAGCTGGATCTTGGAAAAATAAGGCTCCAGATGGGCCTCACGAAGTCACTGTTCTGTGGCCTCTGTAGGCATAAAAGCTACTCTAAAAGGGCCTGCAAATTACTGTGAGGATGTGGATGGACCTCAGGGCTCTGGCAAAGGCAGCTCAATCTAACTAGAGCAAAAGATAGGGATTGTTAAAGGTTGGAGTGTTGGACAGGATGAAGAAGGTGAACAAGGTTGGGCGTGTGTGTGTGTGTGTGTGTGTGTGTGTGTGTGTGTCACTGAGTTTTACCGCTCTGTGGCTCTAGGTGTAGACATCTCCAACCTGTAGGCTCAGTACCCTCTGCTTTCTATGCCAACCCTACCAGCAAGCCAGCATTCATGTAATTTCATATAGCAAATATTCCTCATGCTCAGCTTTATGCCAGGAAATGCTGAGGACCCAGAGCAACTAGATACTCCTTCCCTCAAGGAGCCCAGTGGATTTGAAGCAATCATCTCATTGGATTCAGCCTTCCGTAAAGCCAAGGCATCTTACCCTCTATTGGTTGGTTGGTTGGGACCAGGTCTCACTATATAGTCCAGCCTTGATTTAAACTCACTATGTAGACCAGGCTGGCATTAAACTTATGAAGATGATCCTGCCACAGTCTCCTAAGTACTGTGTGCATTACCATGCTCACCTGTCTCTCAAAAGTGACCCCTGGAAAACCTCATGTCCAAGAAGCCACTGCCTTCTCCCAGGTTGCACTGTGTGCACCCATTTTCCCAATTTCCTCACAAGTCCCTTGCTGGGATAGGCTTTTTCTCTGAGTTCTTTCCACTTGGATGGAGCTGCCAGTCCTTTGGGGTAGTGGGAGAGGAACCTGTAAGTAGCAGACAAGCCTTCATGGAAAACTTTGGTTGTGATGAAGATGTAAAGGAGGCAAGTTTCCCCTCTTCCCTCCATCTTTCCTCCTCTGTCAGCACCAGAAACAGAATTCTTCTGACATTACCCAGGTTCTTTAAGAGATTGTGGCAGCGAAGTTAGACCTATGAAAGCAAGGGTGAACAGTATGGCAAATGTTAAAAAGAGAAATATTGGGGTTTAGGGAACAGTCTTAATCTCAAGAAGATAGAGAAAGGCTTTATAGATCAGGTAACTTTTAAGCTGCGTTTTGAAGAAAGAGTACAAGTTTTCTAAATGAAAAATAAGGGTGGGACATGTTCAGATGTGTATCCCAGAAAGAGCCTCACAGCAGTTGACATGAAGGATGCTGTGGAAGCATGTGGTAAAGCAGGGAGATGACAAGGTGGCTGATATTATGGTGTTAAAGATAAACTGAGGTCTGACAGAGAACAGGGTGTGCAAGAGGCAGTGGAAACCAGTTTGGCAAAAGCTGGGCAAATGTCAGCCTGAACATAGTGCAGGCTGCTAGAACGTGGAACAGAGCCAGAAGGCCTGTGGCCTTCACTATGAACCCCCAGTGTGGCGGGTGGGGCGTTCAGGCATTTGAAGGAATCTCAGCTGGTGGGAGGGCACTTTGTAAGTGCTCTTACGAGACTAAGTGCATACTTTATTAAAAGAAATGGTGACACCTCTGCCTGCTTGCTGTGAGTTTGTTTGTCTGAATCCCTTCTCTTCCCCAAAATGGGACATAACACAGAACTACAATTATTTTTAAAATCCTAAGTTGGTTTCTTTTCTCTAGCAAAATGGCCCTTGATTCAATTAATTCCAATCCTGGAGAAGCAGTTACACATCTGATTGGAAAAGCATTTGAGGGAGAGATGGCTGCTTATCTTGATTCTTTACTATTATCTAATGAAAGCAACATCTATCAAGTGCCCGCCACAAACACAATTTGGGGCATGGAGCTGTAAACCCTCGGGTGTGAGAAACCCTCATGTCCCCTGCATAAGCTCACAATTTAGAAGGGAGACAGTAATGAACTACAGGCTAATGCATCTCTGTGGTACTGGGAAGACTGAGTAGAGGGCTTGGCACTCAGAGGGAGAGCTCTGCAATCAATGGCTTCTGGGAGAGCAGGGCCTTGAGGAAAGGCCAGGCATAGGTGTGGGGATCTACAGAGGGAGCCCTTCCAGGCAGGGAGAATACCTTGATCAAAGGCCTAGAAATATGAAAAGAGAAAGTTTGTTCAGGGAAGCATGAATGGCTTGGTGTTGCATGGTGTCATTCACATTGCCCAATTTACAGTTTTCATCAGCCTATGCTCATTGAATCTGTGCAGTGGTATCATTTTACAGATGAAGAAACTAAGATTTAGAGAGACTGGTAAAAACAACGCTTCCATTTGCCCAGCTCTAAGTATGTCATATGTTCTATGAAGCACTTGGATATAGTATATCATACAAACCAATTCAATCAGAAACACTGTGAATTGGACATTCTATTCCCATCTTGTGATGAGGAAACTGAGGCTCTGATAGGTGAGTTGGTAACAGGACCATGGTACTTTCTTCGATCCTCTGGCTCCAAGGTCTGTTCTCCTTTCAATATCCCATGTTAGAAGGGTTGAGGTAGGGAGCCCGTCAAAGCCAAATGGTGAGGGATTTCTTAAGTCACTGGGGGAGGGGTTAAGGATTTGTCCTGGAGGTGACAAAGGGCCCTTGTGGGTTTGCAAATGGCATGAGTTTTACTCAGAATTGCCTGGACCACTGTGCAGCTTCCAGACCAATGGCCTGCTTTGAAGCAAGATGGCTGTCAGTGTACCCACTCCCTGCCTGCACCCTAATGTCTGACATGGGGTGGGGATGGGATATCTGGCAATTTCTGTCCTTCCTTGAATCCACCTCAGCATAGCTACTCCTTGCCTCTCCAGACTCTCCATTCCTAGAATGGTTCCTCTTTAGGAATATCAAACACAAGGGTCTTAAAATTCTGGACCAAACACCTGTTTCTCCTACTTTTCCACCAAACCCTTCTTCTTTCTCTCTATCAGCCCCAAGTGCTTGATGAAATAAAATAAAATATCCCTGTTCTCATCCTTTTAGCAACAAAAACAGACGATTCACAAGATCAAACATCTGGAATGCTAAATAGAGGTATTTAGTAGCAGTAAAAAGAGAAGTCAATCAGGGAAGCAGGGTATGAAATGCTGTGGAGGAGAAAGGCTACAATTTTACATAGGGAAGACCTTGGTGAGAATTGAGTAGATGTGGCAAGAAGGACAAGGGACAATTGTCCCTATGGATGCCAGGCAGTAACTGAGGGGACTTGAGGGGAAACATGCTGGAGTTGTCAGGAAGAGTTGGGGGCCAGTGTAACTAGAGGTGAGGGAGCAAAGGAGTGAGAAGGACAAGTTAGAGACACAAAGTGGGGCAGGTGCTATAGTTCCTGTCTGTCACTGTAAGACGAGCCTTTGACTTACCCTGATAGGAGTCACTGGAGGGTTTTGAGCAGAGCAGCGACATAAATGAATTTAATTTTAAAAGAAGTACCGTGGCTTCTGTGGAAAATAGCCTCGAGGTTAAGGGTAGGTTCAGGAGCTACTGCAGTAATCTGGGGACAGCATCATGGTGGCTTAGCTTAGAGTAGGTATGGAGGTGGAGTGGGTGGTGAGAAGTGTTCAGATTCCAGACTCACTTTGAAAGTAGAGTTGAATGGGCCTACTGTTGGTCTGGATATGAGATGTGTATGTGAGAGAGAGAGAGGAGTAAAAGACAATACCAGGATACTTGGTCAGAGCAACTGCAACAGGAAGCTTCCTTTAACTGAAACCAGAACGGCCACAGCAGGAGCCAGCTTGAAGGCAGAGCTTACTTGGCACATACTAAATGTTAGATGATCAGTCCTACTGGTTGTCCCTCCCCTATCTCTTATTACTTCAGCTACCCAGGCCATAACTCTCAGATTACACAGTCTCCCAAAAACCCCAACATTCTGTTCCCTCTGCATATGATGTCCTTCCCATTCCACTCTTCATCCAGCAGCCTGCTTACATGTCAAGTGCTTGGCAAGACAATCGATGGATCCCCCCAATCCCCAACTATGGGTTACTCTGACAACCCTTTTTTCATTCTTAACAGCTCTATCTCATTGATTTATAAGTTGTCTCTTAAGACACTGAGCTCTTTGAAGGGGTCATGCCTGATTCACATCCTGCCCTAGGGCTGCTAAGTATGGTACAGAGGTAAAGAATAAAAGCCACAGAGATAAACGTGCCTGAGTTAGAACCCTCAATTTTCTGCTTAGTAGCTGTGGCAATTAAAGCCATTTGTTCAACTACTTTCAGCCTCAATTTCCTCATTTGTGAAATAGGGATTAGCATCTGCTTTGGGCTGCTGTGACAGAATACCTGAGTCTGGGTAATAAAGAACAGAAACTTATTCTCTCACAGTTATGGAAGCTGAAAAATTCAAGATCAAGGTCTGGCATCTGATGTAGGCTTTCTGACTGTGTTTTCTCCTGGTTGGAGGCAGAAGGGTAAGAGAGAGAAAATCTACTATCAGAGCCCTTTTTTATGGTATTTATCCATGGATGAGGGCAGAGGCTCATGACCTAACCACTTCTCAAAAGTCCCCACTCACAATCTCCTGTTGTTGCTATAGAAGGCCCATGTGGTCAAACGCATGGTCACTTGCTTCTATTAGGAAGTTGCAGAGCCTTTAAGAAGTCGGGCCCAGTGAAAGGAAGTTGGGTCACTGGAGGCATGCCCTTGAAGGGGAATTGGTACCCCTACCCCTTCTCTCTTTCTGCTTCTGAACTATCATGGGGGAAACAGCTCTGTCTACCATATGCCCCCCTGCTATGGTGTGCTACCTCAACCCAAATCCCAAAACAACAGAGCCATCTGACTATAGGCCAAAACCTCTGAAACCATGAGCCTGAATAAATATTTTAAGTTGATTTTTCTCAGGTATTTTGTAAAGTGATGGAAAAGTGACTAAGACACTTGCATTAGGAATTAAATTTTCAACACATGAGCTTGAGAGTGGGCATTCAGATCATAATAATGTAATAATAATTCTGTCCTAGGGTTATTTTGAGGAATATATGAATTAATTTACATAGAGCATGTAGTGCTATGTTTGTCATATATATATATATATATATATATATATATATATCATCTGTCAGTACTAACATCACTTAATAATGTTGCTCACTAGGCAGATTCTTGAAGGGCCAGTTTTGAGGGCTGGTTGGAGGACAGAGAGACAAAGGCTGAGAAAAATGTCCAAGAGAAAATGATATGACCAGAGCTGAGGCAGGAAGTGGGTAGATGACAAGAGGAAACGTCCTTTAGGTAGAACTAACAGGATTTGGTAACACTGGTCACAGGTGGTTGAGAAAGGCAGAAGTCATAAAGGATCCAACTCTGAGTATTTTTTTTTTTCTGTGACAGTTTTAAAATTTTACACGGCTGTGCTTTCTCCCTTGGTCAAGTCACTCAGTGCTGAGGTTTCCCTGCTGTGGCTCCAGGAGATCTGACCTTTCAGCAGTATTTACAGTATTGACCAGCTAAGTTTAGGCCCTTGCCACAGCAGGATGATAGGGAAAAGGCCACCATGCTCACCAAGAGAGTGCTGACTTCGAGAATCAATGGCTTGTGTATAAATAGCCTGCTCTTATCAGGTTAGCAAGGACAGGACACCCCTTAAAGGGTGATGGCCCTCAGGTTTCTGGTCAAGGCTTTCTTCTGGCTCAACGTTGACCCTCCAAGTGACCTCACCTACTCCCCTTTTTTCCTTTACCTCTCTATCCCTGGGTGCTTCTCTCTTGGCCTCAGCTGCCCCTTCCTCTAGTCTTTTAAGACTAGGCTCGAGGCTTGTCAGGGGTTTCCAGAATAAGAGAGAGATAGAGATAGGCCCACAGTGTCCCAGGATGGCATCTGAGGGGTCATCGGACAAGGCCAACATGGAGCAAGCATGGGAGCTACTGATGTGAGGAGCAATAGAAAAGAGGTAACTCCTGAATAGCTGTGTGGAACACCGTGGCCACTCCTGCCAATGAGCACCGCCGTGTCTGCAGGTTGCTGGGAGCCGACCAGTGCCAGCAAGCAGCCTGTGGAGTTGTGATGCAGCCCCTCAGCACTACTCTAGGATTTTGTGCCCCTGGGACACAGAGCAGCCTCTGCCTGAGTTCAGAAACCCTCATTCTTCTCCTCAACTGTTCAAAGACTCATTTGCCTTAAAGCAGTTGAGAGACAAATAGACAGACTCTAAACTTAATGGGGTGAAGGGCCAGCCTGGCCATTCTTCTAAAAAGAAGTTAATTCATGGAGGAACCACATTTCAATTCTCCCCCGAAAATATGGAGTCAGATAGCCCCAGCTCCAATTCTTAGACTTTGACATTTACTTTCCATCTTTCACTAGCTCCTGAAGGAGGAAGCTTTGAATGGGAACTCTAAACCCTGCAGATTTAGGGCACAGGGCCTAAGGAAACTGACCTGACGCAGGTAGCATTTTCCGGAGGTAATTCTGTTGGAGGCCAGGCAAGCTGCTGGTGGCCTTCTCATTAATAACCATCCCGACCTTAACAACACTCCCATGCACTTAGGAGCACTTTGTAGCTTATAATGAACTTCCATAATCATTCCTTCATTTAAAACTTGCAAGAGACACAGCAAGGAATTAATTAGTTAACCTGAGTATTCATTCAGTTATAGAGCACTTATTAGATGCAAGACAAGGCACTGGGCTGCTAGCTTAGCCCCTTTACAGTCAGGAAACTGGGGCCCTAAGAGGTAAAGGTCTCCTCTGCAGGCTCACTGCTAGTAAGTCTGGAATGGCTTGAACTGCTCATCCATTTATCCTTGATCAGGGCCCAGGGGCTCAGCTGTGAAGCTGAATCTGGGCAGGTATCTGCCCTAGCCAGGGAATATCACAAGTCTTCTGCTCCCCCTGGGCTAGAGGGCGATAATGGCTTACAGCTGACCTGGAGAATAAAATTGGTCATCCAAAGGAAGAGGACCATGAATGCCTCAATTATATTTGCTGCCTCATTTATATTCTCCAACTCAGTTCATTACAGAGATCTCAGTGCTCCACACATGATATTCTCAGTCAATGAGCCACCTAGCAAAAGTGTGATGTTACACATGGACAACAGAGGGAATTTGAACTCTGGGTAAATAGAGACATTGGCTGTGTATTGGAGGAAAAAGTTGCCCTAGGAGTAGATTCTAGACTCTTTCCCATGGGCTTTGATTCCTGATTTAAGGAAAGGTTTCTGCTTCAAAAACATTAAGCTCCAAGATACAATAAAACCACACTTAAAAATTCAGTGAAATCTGGAGCCTCCGAAAGCTGAAGGAAAAGAGAACTTTCTGATAAAGTAACAATAATCCTGCTCAGAAGGCAGTTGCCATGGTTACCCCCAAAGTCTCTGGGGTTGTTTTTCACTTGTCAAGAGATGGTAGATGTTTTCCCAGGATAAGTCAAATGGACCAACATGGCCTGAAGGTTTGATGAACCCTGCGGTCTAGGTCAAACACTCCCATGGCAGTAGGAGTCACTGTCCAAAGGACAGGTCACCACAGGTAGGATCTGACATTAAAGTGAAGACTCTCTTTGCCCATTACTTGAAGAAGCTGGGCAAATTGAGACTGTATGACAACAGTAATCACTCAGAGACTGACATAATGGCATTCACAAACAGCTCCACTTACTGTGTACTGGCAGACTGTGGCAGACAAATGCTTTGTATTCCATATTTCATCACACCTTCACAACACCCTCACAGAGGAGATATTATTCCTGAGTCATACAGGGAGCAACTGAGGCTCAGGGTTGAAGCTAGGAGATTCAGAGCTCAGAATTGAGCTGGAATTCCAACTCAGATCACTTGGAATCCAAAATCTGGTGTGGGAGCTCAGATCCCATTTTTCAACTGAAAGGAATACAGACTTTGAAGGCAGGCTCTCCTCTACCTCGCCTCTCCACTGTAGCATCTCAGTCATCTTCTCTTAAGGTAATACTGAGCATTATTCTCTAGTCCCTATCATCTCTCTACCTTATCTTGCCTACATGGGAGCTTCAAGATTCTTTGCCAAATGCCCATCTGAGCATCAGTGTTCTATGCCCAATATTCTCAATCAATAAGTTTCCTGGAAAAAGTATGATCTCTCCAGTTTTCTACAGAGAGGGGATGTGAGCCCAGGCCACTGTTGGTTCTCCTGTCTCACAGACCACCAGGTGTGCAGGTACGGTGGTGGGCAGGGATGGACACACAGGTATCTGCTTGCTGCACTTCAACGTCATCATGCTGGACCTTAGCATTCTCCATACATTCTCCTGAGGGCCAGGGTCATGTCTTTTCCACTTTGGTCCTCCACAGCCTGGGCTCTTTACACATTAATACTTTCCAAGCACCATTCATTTGCAAACTTGATGAATGAATATGTACTAGACCCCGTGACAGCCCTAAGAACATCCTGGAAAAAATGCCATCCATGCCTTCGGTGTGCTCAGAGCCTGGAGGAAGAAACATACAGGAAGTTATAAGATCTCCATGATATCTCTTATGATATATGGAGTCATTTGAAGCCAAGGGACCCAAAAGCTATGTACTAGCTTTACCTAACAGGCAAGAAAGAGTGTAAGCTTTGAGTGTGGGTAAAGGAATAAACAGGCAAGAATTAGCAAAGGAAAGCTGAAGTTTTTGTCTTTAGAAGAGACTTGCTTGCTAGGTTGGCCCTTGGCTGGAGGCAGAGAACTTGGCTTTGGAAACCCTCCGTATTTGATAACGTTGTTTCATTGTGCCTAAGCTGTGCTTGACAGCACACTTGTTTTCCTTATGGGAGCCTGAAAGTTTGATAGTTTCTAGGCAAATTTTATCAATAAAATCAGCCTCCAATAAAAAAATTTCTAAAGCTCAAATGTCAAACTGGCTTCCCTGAACAGAAGCTTTGCTGACCTATGCCTGCATCATCACTCCTAGATAAAGTAACATGCTCAACATGCTCAACATGCCATCCCTCAGTGTAACAAGGGAGAGAGAAAGCAGGAAGTCTATGGATGGATTTCTGCAGAGTTCACCTTCCACGGCAGGTAAACTGCTGCCATGAGAACAACCATATGCTGAGACCCATGAGTATTTCTAGTGAATCATTGAGCATTGGATGGCACTGAGGATCTTGAAAACAGGAAAAGTGGTGAAATTATAGTGAGAGGAACAGGAAGAGAAGGCATTCCAGATATAGGGAATGCCTTATGCAAACTCATAGAAGCATGAAAGGACAATGGCCTGGTTAGGGAGCAATGTGGCCAAGGAAATCAAAGGGATATATTGATGGGCCTGAAAAAATTCAGGGTGACCAGCCTGTAAAGGACCTATATGCAAGGCAAGGTGCCTCAGTTCTCTCTTAAGAGCAACAGGAAACACTGGGTGTGCTTTTAAAATATGTCTGTCCCAAAGATCACTGTGGTGTCCATTGTATAGGGCTGGTTATGGAGACACAGAGACCAGAAGGCCATGGATGAGGTGCTGCAGCATTGCAGAGGTATCCTGAATGAGCTTGGAGCTCCTGACAGCCTCTTCATCCTCCTGCATTTACCCTTTGAACTGTGAACTCTGGACATTTGCTCAGGTCGTTCTGATGGGGTGAGGTGTGCACACTGTTCCTCCTGTCCCCAGGCCCTGAAGGAAACTAGTCCAGCCTAGTTGTGTTTTTATCCCTCTATTGAGTGTTTCCCACAGTGATTTATATATGGCCTAGCCCAGTGGTTTGCATCTGGGGGAGATTTTTCCCATGCTACAAAGACATTTAGCTATGTCTGGAAACATTTTGGTCGTCATAACTAAGAGTATGACACTGTTGGTATCTAGTGGGTAGAGGCCAGAGACATTGCTGAACATTCTCCAGTGCATAAAATCACCTGCTGCCACACTCCCATCAGGCTCCCAGTGCCAGTAGTGCCAATGCTGAGCTGCCCTGTTTTAGATCAGCACTGTGCAACAGGACTTTTGCAGTGATGGAGGCGATTCACCATTCTGCACTGCCTAATGTAACCACTAACCACATGTGGCAATGGAGCCCTTGAAATGCGGCCAGTTTTAACTGAGGAACTGAAGTTTCAAGTTTATTTCCTTTTAATTAATTTAATTTTAATCTTAAATGGTCACATGTGGCTGGATAATGGCTACTCTGTTGACCAGAGCGGATCTCTACTCTCGGCAGGCTGAAGATCCTTCTTCAGTTCCTGAAGATAATTTCCTTTCTTTACACTCTCCACTGCCAGAATTTTCTCCAGGGCGCTTACCCTGGGAAGAGGGATTTGAAAAGTGAGGCTTGTAGTTGTAGCCACCTCTGGCCAGAGAAAGCTATGGCCCAGGCTTAAAGTTTGAGCCTAGCTCATCACTTTCCTTCAAGTGAGCCGTCCTGTAATCTCCAGAAGATTTGAGCCAGGACCATTTGGAACTTCATCGCTGAACCTTAGATCCAAAAGGATACTGGGCTCTGGAAACTTGCTTTCCCTCAGAGGCCCTTAATTTGCTCTCTTCCCTCTTAGTAATCCACTGTGGAATATTGAGATTCAGCTACAATCAAATTTCACAAAAGCCCTTTTTTTTTTCTTTCCTTTTAGGATAGTAAGATCTGTGTTGCTCCCAATTTCCTTGCTAATGGGGTTCCCTTCAGGGATTCTTCAGCAAGAATAAAAATCTGCTCCAAGATGACTTAAAGTCCCTCTACAGGCAGAGAAGATGTTGACAGGAGCTTTTATGTCTTACGAAAACAAACAAACAAGCAAACAAAAACCCCCAAGCAATTAAGTCCTGAGTAACTAAACACAAACCTTAGACAGAGAAGAGCTGATGAACCTTTGATGTAAACCATGGTAGTAAAATGAAACACATGCATATAATGGATATTCATGAGTGACAGTGGAATGGATGAAGGAGGAAAAGGATTCCTGGCAAAGCTATTGTGAGGTTTATAATATTCCTATTTTAGAAATAAGGAAAGTGAACCTCAGATAAGTTAAGCTAACTTACTCAAGCAATACAACAAGTACATTGTAGAATAAAAATCTGAATCCAAGCCAGCCAGGCATCAAACCCTATTCTTCACTCTAGGGCACCTGTGGGAAGGTATACGCATACTTTACAGGCAGAGTGGCAGAGAAACCTCCTTAGGTCACTTCTCTGAGAAAGGCAGCTGAGATGTGGGACCACAGCATTCCCCGAACACCCAAGAAGGGGATGAGGCAGAGCTTCTCCCTCCCAGTTCTGCTTGGGAAGCCAGCTGCACCTCTAATTGGCTTCAGGGATAAAAATATGGCTGGGGAATGGCTATTTACTTCACAGTGGGAAACACACATTCTTATTTGCTTGATCAAAACTCAGTCTGGCACTCTGTGGGGACAGCCAGTGGGGGGGCTGGCAAGAAGAGACACTGGGCTAGGGTGGCTGGGGAAATTCTGAGCTTTGAAGTGTTTGCAGAGCCTCCTAATTAAAGGACAGGCCCACAAGGAAGCTAGTGGAATAATGTTGAGAAATTGGAATCTGGATTGCTGCAAATCTCCAACTTGAAAATTAATCTCTTTTTTGGCTCTAAGACAGTATACATTGATATTTTATTGAATGCATGTGGTTTTACCACTGTTATCCAGTTGGATTCTTCAGAGTTAAAATGCATGTCCTGGAACAAGTAAGGAAGGCAAATCTGTGGCAAATGTCTGCCACTACTATCTCAGACCTTGGACAGACATCACCAATCAATCATGCACCATTTCTCATGGGGATAGAATAAACTTTATTTATTTTTTTAACTTTATAATTATTTTTAGAACAGGACCCCAGGCAGACACTATTAATCAAATCAAATTGATACATTAAAAATATGTTTGCAATGTTTATTCTTAAAGTCAGGTATGGTTTACAATACAGTACTTGTAGGTATGCCTTAGAGGACTGGTAGATCTTGTTCAAAGCAAGTTCACTAGACCAAAGCCATTGTTGCAAAAAGATTTATAAATGTTACAGTGGGTCCAAGGCATAAGTGCACAAATTCACAGGCCCAAGAACTACTGATATTCCAGTTCAGTGTGACCCTTGGTTACATCTTGTGTTCTCTCTTATCTTACCAAAATGGTCAATCAAACCTCCACTTGATCTGTTCCAATGATAGTATTTTTTTGGACAATTCTCAATATTGTGGGCTATTTTCTTAACTATCTTTTTCATTGCTGGGACAAAAACACCTGGCATGCACATTTAAAAGAGAAAAGGTTTATTTAGCTCACAGTTTGTGGAGGTTTCAGTCCATAACTGGCTGGCTCTAAGGTGGGGTGACATGGCAGAGCAGCAACCACCCTGCCATGGCCAACATGGCTCTTGAACTTCCTGGGGTGAGGACCATGAAGGGTAGCAAGAAGGTGAAGAAATACAGACAAGATACAAAAGATTGGGATCAGGTGGAGCTGTTGGTGAAGAGAACTTCTTAGTGACTACAATGCATTTATCTATACACACACACACACACACGGCAGCTTGATGTCAGGTGAAACCATTCTGCCTAACAACTAGCTTGCCCCCTCCTTCCCCATATTCTAGGGATGGAACACCTGTTTACCTCTGGCACTCAGTGCCCTGGGGGCATTCCTCAGGTGCTTTGTGCTCTGGGCCCCACATGTTTGGAAGATCTCCAGCTCAGAGGCTCCCAAGATCACCCCGTTTTCTGTTTTGTAGCTACGATCAGTGGGTGTTAAGTTGAAATAAAAGGAGCTGTGTTTGGAGGGATCTGTAGATGGTTTTCTTTCTTGTGGTTGTACTTTTCTGCTGAATGTTCAAGACTGAGTTAATTAATTTTTTGCTATCTATCAAGGTCAGTTAGTCTCCTCAGGATTTACTTTGGAACCATGCATAGTGCTTCTCTGTTCCTCTGTCAGTTGTCTGGATGAGTTATGGCCACTGCTTCACCAAGCTGCTTTCTGGAAAAGCTTGAGAGACTTTTCTCTCCTAGTGACTCTCGTTAGGCACACTATAAATCATTCATTTCCTTCCTCTGTGGTCCCACAATCTCCTTGATCAGGAGTTTGCATGACTCACCAGAGTAGTAGGCTGTAGCTGAAAAGATTCCCTCATATCCTGGGTCTTCATTGATCTTGGAGGGCTGGAGCAAAAATATTGGCTGTCCTCCAAGTCCATGTATTTTTATGATCTTTGGTTTCCAAACCTCAGTTGTTGAACATCCAGAAGACACAGTTAATGACATAACATTGTACTGGGATCAGTGAACTTAACTTAATAATTGTATCTGAATATCAAGACTTTGGGATACAAAGTAGAACTGTTATTTCTGTTTAACCATGGGTGTTCTAGGAATTTAATCCCTACAGAATGATAACAGATAACAATTATATAATTTTACACAGAAAATTTTCAATCAAAAATCATACATAATATTGTAGCATAACAATCATGATGACATTTTGTAGCACACTTAAATTTTCATTTTGACATAGTATAACTTTTTGAAATCAATTATCTGTATTTAACACATAAGAAATGTACCAAATTTGTTGACCTTTAAACAGATGTACATCATGTAAGTTTTTGTTATTATTACTGACTGGTGATCTCATGTCGGCTTGACATGAACCTCCTATCACAAGCAACTGGAACACACACAAAAAAAGGCAGATGTCTGAATCCAACAGAAAAACTCTATCACCATAAACAATCCTGTTTTACATTTTGGAAGACTTGTACATCTGAAGGAATGAATACATTTAATACACCATGAGATTAATAGCAATCAATTATCATAGCCATATGAAAACTTTTCTTAATTTAGTTTTGTGCCAGAGCATCTTTAAGTAAGAAAACTTTATTGTCTAGAAAACTTAAATCTTTTGACAATGACCAATGCAAACATATTACAATAATATGCTTTTGATCAACATTTTTGGTGTGTCTCTCATAAGGTTATGGAGATTGGACTTTCCTATAAATGAACAAAGGCTGGAATACCTTTTCCCAAACACCTACTCCTTTATTCACCAATTAGAATCTTGTCCAATAATTTCTCCCCACCCTAAGGGATTTTTGTTTAATGACCTTAATTTTTGATGACTTATGAGAAAACCATTTTTGATATCAGACTCACCAGCCAGAAACCCAGGTAGAGGCCTGCATTTTTAAATTCATAAACCAAATTAAGTCATAAATTTGATCCAAAAATGCAAAAGAAAAAGAAGAAAAGAAAAAAAATTGATCTCAAGTTAAAAACAGCTGTTTACAGAATGAACAAACAGACAAACAAACATATACAGACAGGCTGACAAAGATACACAGACACTCTGAAAATCAGCATGCACTCAAATATATTCTTGGCCAAATTAAGTTATAATAACCTTTTACAATTTTAGAAGTTTGTAATTATAAATAGACTAGTCAGAACTTTTATAAATCAATTAGCAGAGATTTCTTATAAGAAGAATTTGGAAGAAACAAAATCTTTTATCTATTAGAGAAGGATTCCCCTTTTTGTTTTAGTACTTGAATTTTGAGTGCACAGTGAGCATGTCCAATTCTTTGACCTTGAGGCTTGTAAGGAATTGCTGTTGTAAGGGAAATGTGAAAAGTTTTACAAAATGTTTGGAAGGCAGTACTTGTATAAGCTGGGCCATTGTCAGTCTTAAGTGCCTGCAGGAGGCCAAGTGCTGCCAGAGATGTGTTCCGTGGGCCCCAGTTTTATCACCATCCAGTAATCAGCAGACTGTGGAGCCTCATGCATGGGTGTCATGGGTGACATAGGGCAGCCGTAGTAGCAAAGCCAGGTGAGGGCTCACTCTCCTGCCATTGCTCACTTGCCTGCCTGCTCCTCACCTGTGGTCCAAGAGCTTTCAGCTGCTGAGTGCAGTGCGAGTGCCTTGGCATGGGCAAGCCAGCAGTTTAAAGTCTCAGAAGGGCCCCAGAGGAGCTCATGGCCTTCCACATCAGTTTTGGATTTACATTCATTTGCCCAATGATACCCTCATCTCCACTTTGTACAGATACTAGAAGGTTTTTTTGAAAGGACAGAAAATGTCTGTGCTGCCCTTATAGGTGCAGCAGACCAATTTCAGACAAATTGTCCCTTGACTTCACAGTTAAAACAAGTAACTTTGCTTCTTCCCTTTTCTCTAGGCTGTGAATGAATAACCTGAGTGATAGTTGCCGCCAAGGTAGCCCCTTCTATATATGAGGGACCAAAGTCTGTACAAATATGGATCATCTCAGACAGCACAGTCTGTTATTTGTGGGCTTGTAAAACCTCTTTAAAGCATTTATTTGTATTTTCAAAGACCGATTGTTGAACATTTAATTTAAAGGATGACTCTATGAAGGGTGGAAGTTTCAACCTGTGATGCAACAAAATTTCTCTGAACTGAAAAGGCTGAAGTTGCTACTTGTGGCTCAGTTAAAGTTATCGATTTTACCTTGGGTGGCTGTGAAACAAAAGCCACAGCAAAACACTCCTTTAGTGGGGAAAGGACTTCTTTGTCCCCCACAAGTCCTTCCTTATCTGATTGAGCAAGGCTGGAGGGTTTAAACTCTAGCAGGAAGACTTGTGCCACCAGCTTTTTCCTGCTAGGGACTTGATTTTAAAATAGTACTCTGAGCCAAATCTTCTGTGGTCCTCTCAACAAGTG
Source organism: Cuniculus paca (assembly GCA_004365215.1). NCBI lineage: Eukaryota > Metazoa > Chordata > Mammalia > Rodentia > Cuniculidae > Cuniculus > Cuniculus paca. The sequence continues at coordinate 11,629 of RJWT010001231.1, read as the reverse complement.
TACAACCGTTAAGACACTTCCTAACCCAAGTCCACAAAAAAAGGTAGTACTGAAATCAGTAATACAACAAGCATTTCTATATACATCTGTATACATCATTTCTATATGCATGTTATTTGAGAACTGTTTGTCCATTTCTACATCTGATACAGGCTCAGTATTGAAGACATTAACAGGCCCAATATTGAGGCTATCAATACACTTCTGGGCTCAATATTGATGATATCGATGGGCTCAAGACTGATGATCTCAATGCACCTCTCTCCCTTTTGTGTACACACTAGAGGTGTCCTTATCACCTGCTAAATGACAAATTTCTTCATGCCCAAATCTCTGTTCATGTACCAAACTGCCTCAGCAGCATGGCTCTCGAACTTCCTAGGGTGAGGACCATGAAGGGCCATGAGAAGGTGAAGAAATGAAGACAAGATGCAGAAGACTAGGATCAGGTGGAGGTCTCTCTCCTGCAGGTTAAAAGAACTGTTCAATGACTGCAGCATGTTTATTTATACACCCAGCAGTTTCATGTCAGGTGAAACCACTCTGCCTAACTAGCTCATTTCTCATACCCCATGCTCTCGGGGCTGTATGTTCACCTAAGGAATTTTGTACTCTAGGCTTTGCATATGTAAACAATCTCCAGCTCAGCCACTCCCAACATCACTCAAGGTGGGAGAAGATACCAAAAGCAAAAAAAGAGAAAGGGAAAGCAAGCCTCTTTCTACCCCTTATATTGTACACAGGCTACCCATCCTAGAGAGGGTATAGCACTCATACCCTTAATCCCAGAATTAGACCATGAATCAGTCACAAACTAGATTGAGTTACATTTGAAAATTCCACACCCATGATGCTTTGGGAGAACATCTAGACACAAACCATAACAGCTATTAAATCAGCTTATCCTGAGTTTGTATCCTGGCTTGTCCTGCATGATTGTGACTGATCAAGCCAAACTATGACTCATATATAAAGTGGGAGGACATCACGCCAGCTTCATGAATGTAAGAAATATAATCAAACACATATAAAACCACTTGCAGAATGCTTCATATGTATTTGGTTCATAAGTCATATAGATTTTCATTTTTAAATTGTACCAAAATCTGCCTTACTAAATCTTCCTCGACAAATTCCTTGGGGATTCCAGAATATGTCTGCTTCTTCCTTCCTGTGACAACCTCACAGATGTTTAAAGACTCATTTGAAGACAAAATGTCACATTGTTTCTAGTTCCTTCAACATTTACAGAAGTCTTCTATTGAATTCTCACCACCTCTGTACTTGCTATTAACATTTGGACCCCACTCGAGTTAGTTCTGGCCACATCTGGGCAGGCAGCACTGTTGCCTCTCTCATTTTGCACCTTAGAACTGATTTGTTCATTTGTTTATTCTTTCACATGTTCATTCATTTAAAAATATTTCATTAGTTCTCTATGAGGTATCAGGCACTTTGCTAGAAACAAAAAATGTAGAAATGATGCCAACAATAGACAAGACCCCAGCCTTTCACTGATGCATTTATGAATGATTCTGTTAATTCACTGATTTGAACAAATATCTCACTGTATCACTCAAGCTATTAGGAGTAGTAGATGCACAGCATAAAACAACACTGAGGTGGTCCCTGCTTTTAATTCATTCAACCATTTAACAATTATTAGGTTATAATTTATTGAGTATCTAATACCTGCAAGCCAGCTTTAAAGTCAAACAAAAAGAGACTATAAGCATAAATGCTATGAAAATGCACCATGTCATGACAGTCTATGACAAAGGCTTGCCTTTGTCTTTTTACTTTACCATATTTTGCTGGAATCTACATAACATGAAATTTGACATTTCTGTCACTTTAAGTATACAGTTTAGAGACATTAATTACATTTGCAGTGTTGTACAACAATCACCATTATCTATTTCCAAAACTCTTCCACTGACCCAGACACTCTACCCATTAAACAACAGTTTTCCATCCCCTCCTTGTCCAGCCCCTACTAGCCTGTAATCTTCCTATCTCAATGATTTGTGTATTCTTGATATTTTATGTAAAAACAATCACACAAAATTAGTCCTTTTTTTATCTGCTTCTTTCACCTAACATATTTTCAAGGTTCATCCATATTGTAACACATATTAGCCCTTCAATGCTCTTCTGACTGAATAATATTCCATCATATGGATATAACTCTCTGTTTATCCATTTATATGTTAATGAATATTTGTATTATTTTCACTTTTTGGTGATTATGAACAATGTTTCTACGAACATTCATGTGCAAGTATCTTCTTAGACCCTGTTTTGTTTTTAATTTTATTTTTAACTCTATGTAGAAGAATTTAATTAAGCAAAATTCTAAATTCATGTTTTGAACTAAATGTGATCCCTAAATTCATAGGTTGAAACCTTAGTCAAAAAACTCTCATATGTATTGGAGGTGGGGCCTTTAAGGAGATAATTAAAGTTACATGAGATCCTAAGTTTGGTGCCTTAATCTTGTAGGTCTGCTATCCTTATAAGGAAAGGAAGACACCAGTGATGTATACGCACTGAAGAAAAACACATGAAGACACAGTAAGAACATAGCCATTTGCAAACTAGGAAGAATGCTCTCACTATTAAGTCAACCCTACTGACACTGACCTTTGATGTTCAGCCTCCAGAACTGTGAGAAAACACATTTTGTTGTTTAAGCCATCCAGTCTGTGGTATTCTGTGTGACAACCTGAGAAAACTAATATAGCTCAAAATACAGTATCATCTTTGCTCCATGTGTGATCCAATTTTAGTATTAATTAATTATCAATGATTTGGTTACTTTAAGTTGCAATTGTAATTCTTTAGATATTGTTCATACTGATTCTTGTGCCTATTAATTCTTCTTCCCAACTGAACAACCAGCAGGACAAACTGCAAATGTAAAGCCCCAGTACACAAAAGGGCAGGATGCCCTGAAGTTACAGAAAATCGTTACAACCAGAGCACAGGATGAAAAATAATGGAAAGATAAGCTTATAGAAAAAGGCAGGGCTGGGAGGGGCAGGATTCTAAAAAGAAAATTGTTATGACCAGATTTTCATTCTAGAAGGACTATTCTGAAAGTGGAAGATGGACTAGGGACAGAGGAAATACAGAAATACAGAGACAAGTAGGGAAGTTTTTCTGTTGCCTAGGAGAAGAAGATGGTTTGAGCCAGTGTGTTGCCAGTGGTGGTACAGAAAGTGGACAGATTTGAAGCTTATTTAGAAAGTAAATTTGGAAGCAATAGGACTTTGTGTATAATACGTAAAGTGGACAAGTAAAGAGAATGATACCCTAGTTTGTGTTTGCGTTATCAGGTCAGTTGACATAGCCTTTCTCCACCTTTTCACACACATACTAACTGTATATTCCTTGTTGGTCTGTGTCCTTCTTCTTGGGGTCAAGTTTAACTTCAAAGGACAAAAGTTCTCTTCCAAACCATAAGTCTCACTTGGCCAGGTCAGGCTCCTCCATGTGGGAAACTTGGCAAATGAAGTCTGGGGCCACCTGAGATACATCGTCAAGATTTAGGAGTTAGCACCTGTGAGTCACTGGATTAATGGGCCTAATACCACATTTCCCACCTGGTGGTATTAACCTGGTCATAAACCTGATATTTTGCCTCTATTTTTAACTCTTTTTTCTTTTTATTTAACAACTTGTTAAATTTTAAGAAGGGGAGTGGGATATCTTTTATCAGACATTTATTCACAATTGCTCAAACTTTGGTGCATTAAGGAATAAAAAACCCCTGAAATTTAGTAAGTGAAATCCGTACATGGAATAATTTTGAGGATATCCAGAGCCTGTCTACCCATAGAATGTTAGCTTTCCTTTACTATTAAGAAAAAAAACTCCTGAAATTATCAACTCTTAAAAAGGGAACTTTTATTTTGATTCATGGTTTCAGAGGTTTCAGTCCATAGTCATTTGACTCCATTGCTTTTGGACCTGTAATGCATCAGAACATCATGGTGGGCAGCATATGGCAGAGCATAGAAATTCTCCTCATGGAGGCTCAGAAGAGAAGAAAAGAAGAAGAGAGATTGGGGTCTAACGAGCCCCTTCAAGGATCCAATGCCATATGACTGAAAGACTTTCAACTGCAGTAATTCTCACCTCCCAATAGTTCCATTATTCCCAATAGTGCCATAGGCTGGGGCAAAGACTTCAATTCACAGGCCTTTATGAGACACTTGTCCAAACCATAACACCTGGGTAGAGCATTGTGACCTTGTTTCTAAAAGTTTGGATTAGACTCAATGGTTTCTCAGTTTTGTCATTATCTCTTAGCAGTTCCCACGTGGGCAGAAAAGTTTTCTTACCTTTGCATCCTCACTAGGCCCTGTCCTGATTAATGGACTTAGGGAGAATGTAATCATCAGAAGTTGCCAGTTGCTCTGGAAACCCTTAAGTACTGGTACCCCTTGGTCACCACCATGCCCTGAGCTCATGAAGTCACCAGGTGTGGAGGAGGTGCTCCATTACTTTCTTTGGTATTAAGATTCAGGTAAACAATTCAGTGGCATTTCTGTTTCTCCAGAAACAGTTATGGCAATTAGTTCAAGTTCAGCAGTGTTTCCAAAATTCCTTGACCTCTGACACCACTGAATTAATTCTGCTTCTTTAATAAATTCTGAGGTAGTAGGTTCTGTTGAGTGAGCAAGTTCCTCCTGTAGAAATCAACTTAAATCCTGTAGCAGCATGCTACATGTTTGGGAAGACTAAGTTCTGATTCGTTTGGGGACCAAGCAGGAGAGGGAAACAGGAGTTGCATTGGGTGCAGGCTGAGGAGCCAGGCAAAGCCCTGCTGAATGTGCCTTGGGCTGGACTCTCCACCACCCCTCAGATAAAGTGTTGCCTCAGAAGCTTTTGGTTCTGGAATAGACTCCTTTAGTGGATCCCTACGGGGAACAGAATCACTGGAAGATCCATGTGGTAGCTCAGGTTGTAAATACAAGTTTCTCTTCTATTGTTCATTCCTTTTTTCTTGAACAACAATTTGTACCCTAGGTACTGGATTGGCTACTACAGAAGGCAAAAATGAAAACTATATGGTCCTGCAGGGAAAGATAGATATGTGTGGCAGACAAATGAAGAGGAATTCTGCCAGGTTAGAATACAAGATTATCTCATAGCTTGGGTGTCATAGATGAGCACCTGATCCTGGAGGTACTGGTTAGGCCTCACTTTACAGAATTTTGAAAATGGATCAAGTAGGTGTCTAACTTTCCAGTGTCTGGAACCATAAGGTGAAGTTAGCTTAGAAGGCTGTAGGGTGGGCTCACCTTTGGCTGAATTGAAAAACTAGTTGAAACTGATTGAAAGAAAGAAAAAGAGAAGGATGGAGCATGAGGGAGAAAGACAGAAAGAGACAAAGACAGAAACAAACAGAGACAGAGACAGAGAAACAGCAATCAATGCTCAGATAAAAGTAAAGTAAAGGGAGGAAAGTGAGCAGAGCGAACACTTCCTGCATTTTCAGAGACCTTCAAGTTTATATAGAGGCCCAACCACATTCTTGACCTTGGAATTCCATGAGACACTCCTTATAACCAGGCTCTTTCTGCCTATTCTACCTTGAATGAATTCCTGCAAACAAAACTGATCTTAATGTATCATGATGGACAGTTGCCACATATGGGTATAGTTCTATACCTGCAGGAGAAGAGGCTATAGGAACACAGGCCAGCTGGGGAATTTTCCTAAAGGGTCAATATGAAATTATGGTCACAAGGAATGACAACAGTGATCAACTCCTCAAAAAGTCACCCTATGCTGGACACACTCATAAGTACTCTGTGATGATCTCTCAATTAATCTTTGCAGCTACCCTCAAAGTAGAGACAGTGGTAATTGCATTTTGTACATGTGAGAACTAAGGCTCAATTGCCTGAGGTCAAAATTAGTGAAGCTGAGATTGGTACTTTGAATTTCTTTCAGTCTTTAGACTGTCCCTCTTCCCTTTTGCACTGTATCGCTTCTCTAAGGTCTTATCACATGGACAAGAAACAGCAAGGCTGGACAGGGGCTGACACCTCATTTAGAGGAAACAGTGTACACAAATAAAGTTAGGCAATCCTCCACACTAAAAAACAAAGAAACAAAACAAAAAAGAAAGGAAGAAAATAAAGGTAGAAAGGAGTTGAACATGGTGAACCCAGGCATGAAAGGCTATACAATTTGCAGGGGAAAGTGAAAAATGAAAACTTTGAGCCTTTTATTCATCAGTTTTTAAGAATTCCAAGATGACACCAGCAGACCTTATAGACTGATACTTTGGGTACTAGACCTTCTACGCCTGAAAAAGTCCCAGATCTATGAAGGTAGGCAGGAAACTACCACTGTTTCCTGCCTGGAATTCAAGAGGGAGCATGGCAGGTATTTTGGTCCCAAATGAAGGTAGGATGGGTCTGTTTTGTAAGGCCGGGAGGTTTGATTTAATTCTGTAAGGAGTGGGATGCCAGTCAAAGACTTCAAAAAACCAGTGACCCCCAACTAAGATTGTGCCTCAATATTGCAGATACTCCTAAGCCCAAAGAAGGGTGGGCAACCATCAGGATTCCTCTAGGGAGTTGCACCATGGGTGACGCTGGAGACATCTTGACCACTTGAGAGGCTCCAGGCAAGGAAGTACAGAAGTAGTGGTGGGAAACTCCTTATTTAGGGATGCTAAATTCATTCAAGCAGTGTTTTCTTAAGTGGAGGAAAATATGTAAATAGAAGTCATTAGTGAACATATTTTTTAAGCCAACAGTACCTAATATGTCAAAATTGCTTTCCCTAGAATTGAAACCTATTGAAGTGCTCAATTAGGGTGAAAAAAATCCACAGCTCTCCTTAGATTGAAACTGTTGAAAGGCAGGAGTGCTTTCTGGTTAGGCATTGTCTCACCGCGGTGATACAAATCAGCCCTTTAGGATAATTTATATCTGAAAGAGGAGTTCAGAAATGGGTCCACTTGGAGCTAAAAGCATCGTAAATAAGCTGAGTTGGGAGACTGCACCAGCTGCAGTGGGGAATTATGGAATGGGCTCCCAGTGGCCCCTGCCAGGCCTGCTCCCTCCTGGGCCATGTGTGTTGAGAGATGGTAGGTCTCTCCGAGCTGGTCTATACCCATTGTCCCTGTGGGAGACTGAGCTTCAGAGAGGGGCAAGGACCTGGCCAACATAACTCAGCAGGGCAGGGGAGAGCCAATGCTAGGGCTGCCCTCCTGCCTGATTACTATGCACTTTCATCTCTTACTGGGCACTGAAACAGTCATCTCCCTGTGGGCCAGTATTTGAGTCAGGGAAGGAAGAGCCAGTATCAGAGCACCCAAGGTACTGTGATAAATGCAAAATGTCATGTTTGTCAGTGTCATTATGAAAACACATAAAAAAGAATGCGTGTGCACATACCTATACATGTGCACATAGATGTGTGCATGTATGTACATGTACACATGGATTCATGTGTGGATGTTTACATGTGCCTGTGAATGTTCAATTGCTTAACAGCCTCAGCATGCATGTGCATTTTTTTGTGCACGTGTGTGTACATATTTGTGTACTTGTGTATGTAAGGATATGTGTGTATGGGGTAGTGTATGAATGTATATGTGTATATGCGTGTGTACATGCATGTCTGTGATTGGATTGTGAGCATCTAACTCTGTCTGGAGGAACCATAGAATTTAATCTGGGGGCTAAAGGCAACATTTTGAGCAAAACTGATGAAATGTACCTGGCAAGTTTGGATGGACACAAGAAAGATCAATGAAGGAGCCTGGATCTTATAGGGTCCTAAAGAATCATAAAGAAGGGAATAACTTGGTCACACCTATGTTTCAATTACCATAAGTGCCTGCATACAAGATGAAATTATTCTTTTCAAATGTTTCCCTCTAGAAAGATTCCTTCTCAAGGCTGTCATGTGACAAGTAGAGCACTGTCAAGTCTGATTTCAAACAGCAATGTGGTACTGTTTGGAGAATGATACAGTAGCTGGAAATCGCCTCAATCTGTCAGTGAAAATAAAAGTAGATAAAGAAATTGAACACAGATGGAGTAATTCATTATTCTTGGGAATGTGACCCCATAATTGTGGGATGTTATTGTAAGCAACCCTCTTAAAGGTTATCTTTAAAAAGCAATGAAGAGAGTTATTTATTCCAAGGAAACAGTGCTCAAGATGGGTAAAGAGGTGTTGCTTGTGGTTTAGCTATGGAAGAGCCAGCTCTGTCTTTACAGAAGATAAAAGATAGTTCTGAAGGCTGTGGAAGATGGGCCCTGAGAGTAGGGAGGCTGTGGCTGAACTTAGGGGTCCAGGGTTCAGGAAACAGCTGAGCCTGATGAGAACCAGGGCAGGCTTCCAGGAATTACAGAGGCCTGGGATGGCATAGGGCCTTCAGAGGTGACGAGCAGACTTGGGGGCAAGTCTTCACTTACCTCAAGTGGAGCCCAGAGGAACAAGGGTGTCTCTGAAGTGCCATATTCACTTGGAGTGGGTTCTGTCTGCCTGGAAATCGAGGTGACAGAGACTTAGTGACTCCTGGCTCTTGCTGTCACTTCCCATTTCCCTGGTTAGAACTAGGTGGAAGCTGGTCAAAAAGCCTGGTGTGCACTGAGCCCTATCATCCTTCATGTGGGAGGAAACAGAAGGGGTTCTGACATACAACCTAGGGCTTTGCTGACTAAGAGAGAGTACAGGAAGGTAGATAGGTGCTCAAACGCTTCCTTATCAAGGGACCCTGAAAGGGAGAACAAATAGCCTCAGCTGTTTGTCCTAAACTGCCCTAAGATTCCTGGGACAATCTCATACATAAGCCGAAAGATATTTCTTCAGGCACCCACCACTTGTTGCCATGGCAACAGGCAGGCAGTCCAGGGTTGGTGGTCAGGACCAACCCCCTGCCAATCATGGTTTCCATCCACCACTGAAAGACTTGCTGTGGTTCTCCACACCTGGCTCCAGGAGAAAACCAAACCCCTCAGGATTTCCTAGTGCACCTCTACTCTCTGCCTCCACTTGTGTGATCACCAAAGAGGACTTCTCACCTCTCCTGGGGACTCCAGGTATGTTTTGTACTTTATACTTGGACGGAACACAGTTTTCTCCCTATCCCAGAACGTTCTTCTCCACCCACTCACTTTTTAAAAGTGTTCTCAGACTCTACTCCTATTCCTCTGAAATGTATTATTCCCTCTTTTAAGCTACCAAACTGATGATGGTAGGGTCGGCAGGGTCTTTCTGAGTTATATGAGCATTTCCTGTGACCCCAAGTCCCCTACCTGCCCCAGCCCTCACATACCATCCTGTAATTCTCACTATGCCAGGCACTTAAATCTCACATCTCCCAGGTTCAGAGGTACCTGCCTAGCACAGTCCTCAGCAGATATGGAGCCGATGGACAGAGAGAAGGAGATCATGAGCACCAGCATCTTTCCTGTATCCTGTGCAGCTGCTATCTTGGGTTGTGAGAAAAAAGGTAAAATGAGTATCAGTACAGACACTGCTGTGGATAGAGCTAGTGTCAGAGGTAAGCTTTAACCCAGCTAGTACCCAAATGATCGGAAAACTACAAAACAGGAGTATCTGAAGGATAAGAAGTAAGTAAATCCATGCATGTAAGGTATGATGCATAGGCCAAGGATCAAATTCCATGGTCTCCCATAGGTTCCAAGAGGTGAAGGGACTTGCCAGAGGGCACATGACCCTATGGTCCTTGAAAAGCAGTCAACTGCTCTGCTTGGCTTCCAGAACTGGTCTCTTGAGCCACTTTCCTATTCCTCCTTAGCACCTCTGTCCCTTGGTTCCATGGTAGACATCATGTAAAAAGACACAGAAAGAGTAGGTGAAGCATGGACAAGCACTGTATTGACTCAGATAGATTTGTCCTCCCCTCCTCATGGTGTCATCCTGCTGTGGGCCACCTGCCTGGGAGTCTGGCACTGGGTGGGTACAGGGCAAAGCTGCAGTGCCTTTCTACTAAAGCTCTGCACTCTCTTGCCCTCTCCCAAAGGCCCCTTAACCCAGCTCAAGGACCTCTAAAAGAGCAGCAGCAGTATTCCCTGGTCCCTTGGGCTCTTGCATGACTTGCCATATCCTTGGCTAGTACCAACTCAGCAAGCTATTTCCGTGGAATTTCCTTCATAATCTGAGAGACCAGGGACAAGCATGTGTGTACTGACCCTAAGATGACTGTGCAAGGGAAAAGGGCAGAGGTTTGTCTGCATGAAGGAGCTGCAACTGTCCCTGTCTGCCCATTTGGGGAGATGGATAGGGAAGCAGCAGGTAGGCAGGCATAGTGACTAGAACACAGCCCATTGGTATGAGGTCCTCTGAATCCAAATACACTGGTGCTGTAACTAACTTTTCTACTTTCCAGTTGTGGCTTTGTCACTTAACCCCACTGATGCTCAATTTCCCATCTGCAAAATGGGACTAAGATAATAGACATTGCATAAGGTCATGAGGAAGAGGAGGAGGAGGAAGATTACATGAAATATCACATAAAATGCTAAGCATGAGACTCAGGAATCCAGATTCTCCCTAAGTGACAATGCTTCTTCCTGTCATCCTCATCTGAGGGAAGATGAGTGATCAGTACTTTATATGACAGTCAACATCAGAACAGTTGTGCAACACACACACACACACACACACACACACACAAAATCTCCCTTTTTTCCTTGCTTTGACACCTGTATTTCTCCATCCCAGCTTTTATCCCAAGCACAAACCTATGGAAACACTGGTGAGGAGGGGGACATTAAGATTCAGATATGGAATCTAGAAGGTCTTTTGGAGAGAGATAGAGAGTTTGTCCTGGGCCCAGAAAAACCAAAGCCTTGGAGATAATGATAATGAGAACAGCGTTTCAAGCAGAGGACACAGAGTAGGCAAAGTCTAGAGATGAGGTAACACAGTCTGCTTAGAGGTATGATAAAGAACACAGGCAAACCAGGGAATGGGAGGAGACTGAAGAGGATGGACCAGAAAGCAAAGGACCTTGGGTGTTCAGCTCCATTCTGAGCTCACTGTACAGGCAGCGGGAGCATCACAAAGAAACTTGAGACCAGTCAAGACCACATCCATGCCATCAGACTGGCTAGGGAATAATTAGATGGGCAGGCCTGCAGGAGACTCTGAACAAGATAAGAGGTGATTGGATGGAGTAAAGGATAGCTATCCAAACAGGATTTAGGAATGTGGAATAGACGCAAATTTCCAAGATGAGCTGGGGCAAGAAAAAGACCAACACCCAGATATGTAGCTTAAGGCTTTTATGGGCAGCAGAACCGTTCACCAAGGGTGGGAAGTCAGGGGCAGAAGAGAATCAAGAATGAGAAAAGGAGCTGTACTGTGAGATGGGAGACAAATGGCCTTCAGAGGCTCAGGGACCATCTGGAGGGAGATATTGCTATTGAGCAGACAGCTGGGGTTGGGGGTAGATGTTGAAGCAGAGAATAAGCAAGGCTTCAAGAGAAAGAACAAAGAAATCATGAGCCTCATGCCAAAGCTTTCAGGAATAATTTTGTTTAAGAGGAGAACAGGAAAAGTAAGGCCTATGAATGAGCTAGGGAGCAGAAAGGTGAGGAAGGCAATGAGATCAGAGCCTTGGGTG
>RJWT010001230.1:37239-50569 GCA_004365215.1 Cuniculus paca | reverse complement strand
CTGTCTGCCCTATTCTATTATTGTTTTGCCAGAAGTATTTGCAATCTGCGGAACATATACTCTCTCCCTCAGGTTTCCTTGACTTTGCACGAACTGCTCCCTCTGCTGGAGATGAACACAGTTCCAACTCTTACGGCTATATTTCACATCCCTGGCCCCCTACTATCACTTCTTCTGTTGTGCCTTCTGATTTCATATGGTATGCTCAACTAGTCCATCCTTCCTGTGCTTCACTAATACTCAGTTTTAGTTTTTAACAGCACAGGCACACACTGTAGCAAATTTTGGCTCCTCCATATATTTATTGTGTGAATACAGTAGTACTTCAATTGCAAGCGGATTGTGGAATGAATTCTGTGCCCAGAATCGTGAAAAGAATTAAGTTCATGAACTGATGGACCTTTGCAGTGGGAAATGATTTAACACTTAACAGTTGTCTCAGCTAAATAAGGATTATATACCCTAATTCGTACAACTACTGTGAAGATTAAATGACTTTCTGTAATATTTAGCGTAGTTCCTGGCACACTGAACACTCAATACGTGGTAGTGATTATTTTTACTATTATAATACTAACACTGTTGAGTCTGTAAGATTAAATTTCTTGAGGGACGATCTGTGTCTTCACTTTTGTGAAGAAGTGAAGTGTCTGGTATCTAACAGCTAAACAGCATACTACTTAAATGCGATAGTAATTAAAATTTGAAGCGATTAATGGTTAATATGAGGAATTCATTACATTTTAAAAAACTCAAGATGAATCAGCTGTTTTTGAAGTACAATTTCTGAATCAGAAGCACCAGTGTCACTTGGAATTTGCTAGAGATGAAAATATCTGGACACTCCCTAGACCCCTGGATATTCCTGGGATGGCACCAGGTGGTGCATTTTAATAAACTTTCCAGATGATTTGGACAGAAACTAAGGTTTGAAAATCACTGCTTTACACAGCCAGATTTATAGTATTTGGTATCCTTAAGCAAGTAAGAGTGTTTTTGATTTCAAGATCCTAGAACAGGCTTTAAAACTCTATTCCAATGAGGGTAGAAAGGTGTTTTCTATGGTGTTCAAAATTAATGTACTGATTTGACTCTTTTACAAAATAACATCAGTGAAGCAGAATGAATGATTTCCCTTCAATTTTCCTTCCTTCACCTAATGTTACCTTGTTTTCTTTTTAATGATTGTATTTATTATCTCAAGTTTTAATGGTTAACCAGTTTCTGAATTTAAGCTTTTTTAGTCTTCTCGAAGTAGAATATATATACTTACTATACAACTAGGTATTCCAAAAAAGGTAGTAATAAGAATAAACCAGTTAGGCATGGTGGCACACATATGTAATCCCAACTACTTAGAGGGCTGAGGCAGGAGTATTGTAAGTTCAAGGCCAGTCTGGACAACTTGCCAAGACCCTGTTCAAAAGAGGGGTGGAGGAAGGATGGGATGTAGCTCAGTGGTAGAGTGGCTGCCTAGCAAGTATGAGGCTGTGTTCAAGTTTAGAACCATAAAACAAACAAACAAGCAAACACCCAAAACCTATATACTTTAGACTAAGCTAAAATAAGTGTATTTTAAATTCAGTGCCGTAATTACTGGATTAGTAACGGGGAAAATGAACTCAAAATCTCCCCTTTAAAATTACTATTATGGTAAACTACAAGTGTTAATAAAGCTGAAGGTTAATTTTTAAAGAAAAACTTACTGTTTATTATGGACTATTCTTTCAGAATAAAATTAAACCTTGATTAGCATTTTCAGATAAATTCAAAATTTTAACTATGGAAGAAACAAAAATATAGAGCTATGGAAAAGAAGATAGTATGAATTTTTTTCTATATGATAAATTTTTATTTTCTGGAACTGCCCCCAAAATAACCGAATGAGCTTGAACTTAGTGTTTAAAATAAAGCAATTACAATCATATACACAAGAAAAGCAAAACTCATAGCATCAATGTAGCAGTAAGACAAGTTGGCTTTTCATGATGTTCTTAGGAAAACTTTTTTCTTTATTGGTAGCAACATGCGCAGATACCTCACAGCTAACAGTCCAAATGTCTTTTCTGGACATATTTCGACTACTTTATCTTCTGTCTTCCCCTCTATATAAATGCTTATTAACAAAGCAACAAAGTAGAGGAAAATATAATATGAACAACTGTCCACTTTATGGCAGGTACACACTATGTTCCTGAGACCTTACAACAACAGGCTTGAGGAACACTTTCATTTTACAAATGAGTCAACTGAGGCCAATGATAAGAACAAGACTCTAACCCAGACCTAATGTGTAAACACCCACCTTTTCTTCATTCTTAACAGTAAGACTGTGGGGAAGGGGGGAAGCAGCTATAGTATCTACCATGACCTAAAACAAACTGAGTTGTAAAAATGAAGAATGTGCCAGGCATGGTGGCTCACACCTGTAATCCCAGCACTTAGGAGGCTGAGACAGGAGGATGGTTGAGAGTTTGAGACCAGCCTGGGCTACAAAGTGAGCTCAAGGCCAGCCTTAATGGCATAGTGAGACCCTGTCTCAAAAAGACAAGGGCCAGGGATTTAGCTTAGTGGCCTAAGCTCCAGCCTAGCGAGCGTGAGGTAATGAGTTCAATCCCCGGTGTAGCATTTAAAAAAAAAAAAAGAGTGCTTTAAGCATTAACTGTTAGTTGTGAAACCATAAATATGGACCCAAAGATTAAACTATGTTCATAACATGCCATGTATCTTATCTAGTGCATTCCCAGAAGTCCAGCTCTGAGAATAAGGGAGTCAACCTCTTAGAAAAGGTACTTATTTGATGATCTCTGAGCAGTCAGTATAATTTGCCTATTTGCTAAGAACTAAGATGTTCCTCTAGTTTCTTAGACAGAGTTTAAGACTGATCTTAAGATTGTATGTATCTATAAAAATAAAACTGTAAAAAAATTACATTGCTTTTCTCAAAAGATCCTTCTAATGGTTCCAGTTAATCATCTACAACCTTCATTCTCCCTACTTTTTTTTTTTTTTTTGTACTGGGGATCACACTCATGACCTCGTGCTTGCCAGGCAGGTGCTTATGCCACTGAGCTACATTCCCAGCCCCTCCTACTTTCCAAAATAAGAGATAAAATAGTATTTTGCCTGTTCTCTAAGAAATTTTTGTTTTTAAAGGAACTAGGTCTTGCTGCAGTTCAGGATAGCCTTAAACTCATGGTGAGACTCCTGCCTCAGCCTTCTGAGTGCCTGGATTACAAGTGTGCACCACCATGCCTGGCTTGTTTGATTTTTAGACCACAAATTAAGATACTAAGTTGCTGATTACAAGTAAATCCAATAAATCTACAGTTTAGCAAGTCTATGAAGGTTAAATACATTAAAAGTCCCCGATTTACGAATGAGTTCTAGGAGAATATTCTCAAATTTGTTCCTAATCTGATAAAGTGAGTCTTATACAATACACCTGTTGTGAAAACTGACAACTCAGATATTGTTAAGTCAGGGACTTAACTATATAATTTTTAAAAAAATTCATCAACTCTTATATAAGAGGGGAGTAAAAAAAATTTACAACACTTTATTTAAGAGTAAGTTATAATTCTTTCAAGAGTTTAAAATTCTTGTAGAATTCTCTCTGAGCAAATGCAAACCTTTATAGTCAACACATTAAGATGAAGTTAATAGTGAATTCAGCTAAGAACTAAAGATTTTATGTATTCTGATTCTACTAATGTACAAATACCATTTTTAATTTTATGATTAAAGAACCCCACAAAAACGCCCTATGAAGATTTTTATTAGTAGTAACATAAGTGATTTAAAAGCTGTTACTTACTCAGAGCAAGCAGGTTTAAAGTAACTAGTCTTACAAGCATACGATGAAAGCTTTAAGAAGCTATTAAAAACTAAACTAAATATTTATATAATGATTGGTATTTCCATCTGTCACAGAAACCTTGTTCACCAATATGCTTGTATATTTTATATTCATACAGTTAACTTAGGTCAAATTCCTGACCAGGGG
The DNA here is from genome assembly GCA_004365215.1 of Cuniculus paca. Taxonomy (NCBI): domain Eukaryota; kingdom Metazoa; phylum Chordata; class Mammalia; order Rodentia; family Cuniculidae; genus Cuniculus; species Cuniculus paca. Next base: position 46,563 of record RJWT010001230.1, on the reverse strand, counting down.
AAAAAAAAAAAGGGTACATATTGTGGATTGTATTAATGTCAACTTCCTGGCTGACAATGTACACATCATGCAATTACGTTCTTGTTGGGGGAAACTAGATGAAGTGAATACAGGTTGTTTTGTAATTTCTTGTGAACCTACACTCATTTCAAAACATTTTTTAATTAAAAAGATTCATATGGTAAAAAATAAACTCAGAGTATTCATAAAAATGTATGCAATTGATGCGAACTCCCTTTCCTAGCTTAGACTCCCCCTTTTGTTCAAAGTCAACTATATTGTTTTATGAAAGGAATTTTTTAAAAAAACCCATATAAGAATTTCATTAAAACTTAAAGAGTGGGAGAGGTTTATCTATAAATTGCATTCCTAAAAATTTAGACAAATCAAAAGCTTCTTGAAGAATTCCCCTAAAATATAAGGTTTTTCTGGAAGTTGGTAAGACCAAGAAGCCCAAAAGATAAATGACAGTTCCCAAGACATGAAAAGAATTTTTAATCATAATAAAAATACAGATTAAAACTATCATACCATTTTCTAACACAGATGTCTTACCCTACCCTCCCTTATTTATTTATCGATACTGGGCTTTTAAAACATTTTTGGAGATAGAGTCTCTAAGTGCTAAGCCGCTTAGGTTGGGTTTGAACTTGCGATCCTCCTGCTTCAACCTCCTAGAGTGCTGGGATTACAGGCACGCACCACTGCACCTGGCTGCTTTCTTTATTCACACTTTGAATTATCAATCCTATATAAGTTTATTCTACAGATATTTGTATATATATGGGAAACAATTATACTCATTACAGCACTGTTTTTAATATCAAGGCTTCTATCAATAGGGAACTGGTTAAATGAACGGTGGAATGGTTGTCCATTCAGTTGAAATATATATCTATTAAAAACCATGAAGATGCTTTTGTATGTATTTGCTTCTGTATGTACAAAATTAAATTGTGAAATGCTAAGGATGTGCTTATATGGGAAGGTGGGCAGACAGAAATGGAAGCAAGATTCCATGGCTTGATAAAAAAAATACTATGGTGAATGTCAATTTAAAAAAAATGTATTATAGTAAAAGACACATTGCCATTAACCACCCTCAAAATACCTGCTCTTACTTTGAACTTATCCCCATCGTTCTTTGCATTTTCTGGAAGTTCTCTCGTGTATTTAGTTAAGTTGTTGTGACTGCCTCAGTATCCTGAATTGATTCAAAACATTTACCTTTCACAATCATTTTGGCTTTGGGAAAGAGCTAGATGTCACATGGTGTCAGATCTGATGAGTAAGGTGCATGAGGGTACACAGTAATGTGTTTATGAGCCTGACTTTCTGTTGGCTGGCACTTGGCAGCAGCATTAACTGTGTTTATCACAACATGAAAACAGGCACTCACAAAAGAGGACTTCTAGAACTGCTTTAGAAAGTGGCAAGAATGAGAGTAAGTGTATTAAAAAATCAGGGAGAGTATTCTGAGGGGGATTAATGACAAAGTGACAATGTAATAATTAAAGAAAAAATTTTAACATTCGTATGTATTTTGATCACTCCATGTTGGAGAATACTGAAAAACACATTACAAAATGAAAATGGGCCATGAAGGAAGTCACTACTGTACTTACACAATGTAAATTCAAGACATGAAAAAATGGCAGACAGGCCAAGTAACAAGGGGAAACAAGGGAGAAAGGATGGAAGACCGAGTCCATTTTCTCTAGAAACTATTTCAAAATTCTGCAATCAACATAAGTGATATTTGTGATTTATTAAACTCATGTCCTTGATTTATAATGAACTATAACCACCTAAGAATATGGTACCAAATGTTTATAACTCTTAGTACAGTTATTTCTATTTATTCAAAGACTCTAGTAAGTAGTAAAAATCTGTGATAAATATCTGACAATAGGCTATATAAATGTACGCAATAAAAACATTACATCAACATTGCATTCCAGGCCAGGCATGGTGGTCCCTGCCTGTAATTCCAGCACTTGGGAGGTAGGGGGCAGGAGGATCGCTGTGAGTTCAAGGCCAGCCTGAATTACAAAGTGAGTTCAAGGTCAGCCTGAAGAGCATGGTGAGACCCTGTCTCAAAAAACAAAACAAAACAAAACAAATTCCAAAGAAGGTATAGACAAAAATTAAGATTACCTTCTTTACATTTCTAAGTAGAATTATTTTGAGGGAATCATTCTAAGATGTGTCTGTAAAATTCTGGTATATAGTAATTATTTTTTTCTTACAGATTTTTCTGCAAGAAACTTAATTTGAAAGCTAGCTGAACTAAAATTCTATTTAAAACACTGAACGTAAAAGATACAAGAAATTAGTTTGGAAAATTTTAAGACTGACATGGAAGTGAAATCTGCACAACAATATCACCATGACAATCCAAATAACCTAAAAAGATTAATAGCCTAGTTATATACTTAAATGTTGTAAGATCATGGAATTGTATCTACTCAGGATAAATTGGCAGGATGAAAAGATTATTTTCTTCCTCTGAGTCACAGTGAAATAAAGAGTGTGAGAAAGGGGTGGTTAAGAGTACATATAATTAGAATTGGTTTTCTTGAGAGTTCATGTACTATTTACATAGCAGCAACTGGGTAATTTGATGATAACGTATTAATGGAGAGTGAAAGATACATACACCAAGGGGTTTAAATCCAAATTAAAAATATGACACCACAATGCTGAAGACTTTACTTCTTGAAGACTGGGAAAATAGTACATGATTGTCAAAATAAATTACCTAGACTTAAGACATACAGTGGTGTCTCAAAGGAAAAAAAAAGGGAAGAGGGATTAGAAAGGAGTTCAGATTCTGCCAATTGATTTCTAGCTCATAAAAACTAACAAAAACCTAAAGAATGTAATTATACTAAAGAGGAATAAAGTGAAGTGCACATTCTAAAACCACTCTTTTAGTCTGCTAGGATAGAAGCTGATGATTAACCAGCTTCAAAAAATAGCAGAATTTAGAGACTGAAGTAAATCTTACTCTACTAAAAAAAAAATCTGTATTTTCAAGGTCAACTTTAAAATATCCTCTTCCTTCCTTGAAGGTACAAAATTTAAATTAAGAAGAGATAATAAATCCAACACTTTAGAATTAAATAACTTCAGTTGGGTTAAGAAAAGGATAATAAATAAGGAAAAAAGCCTTCTAGGGAAAGAACTATGATTAACAGATATTTTATAGAAGAGATCAACTCTCCTTTAAAAGGTTAGTAATAGCATTCCTTTCCTTGGTTAAGAGGAAACATCATTTTCTTTTTTTTTTTTGCGGCACCGGGGATTGAACTCATGACCTTGCACTTGCCAGGCAGGCACTTAGGCCACTGAGCTAGATCCCCAGCCCTGGAAACATCATTTTCACACCTCTGTTACATGAGGAATTTTCTGGTTTATTAAAAATTAACTGTATGAGAAACTTAAGTTTTATTTGAAATGTGGATCCCATTGAGAAATACAGAAATGTTGTAGAAGATGGGTATCTAGAACTCCAGAATAGGCTCTGGCCTAAAAGGCTAGATTTAAGAGTTGGTCAGAAGGTGGCAGATGGCTAAAATTGGAAAAGACAACCTATTTTAAAGAGTGAGAAGATGGCAGGTATGATGTATGCACCCGTAATCCCACTTACATGGGAGCCTGAGACAAGAGGATAACACCAACTTTGAGGTCATGGTAGGCAACTCAAGGAGATCCTCTCTCAAAAAATATAAAGAGCTAGAGCTCAGAGGTGAAGCACTTACCTAGGATACATGAGATCCTGAATTCAATCCCTAGCACGGGAGGTGAGGAAATGCAGAGTAGAACAGTAAATGGGGCCCAACTACTGGAGAAAGCCAGTCTGTCAAGAGTTAAGGAATAAGATGGGCTTGGGAAGAAACTATCCTTAGGAATGCTATTTATTCCTTTTATCTAATAGTCTCACACTTGCTTCCTCTTTCTCAAGTGTTCTACTGGTACATTTTAGGTAAATGTGATCACATTCATCATAGGGAACTTGTAACTGTACATGATATAACTTTTTCCCATTCCCCTAACCTCCCTTCAATCCCTCCTCCTCTTTCCATTCATAAAAGCTGTTTTCATTTTTCCTCCTTTTCTCATTTTTTGCTTTTTTCTTTCCTTTTCCCCTCCCTACTTGTTCTCCTCCTCATTTAAACATTTTTTTTCCTATTTCACAATACCAATTATACATTTCAGTCTTTATTTGTACTTCCGGTTTCTCACATCAAAGAAACAATGTGGTATTTACACAAGTGTGTCCAATTTACTTCACTTAGGAGTATAGTCTCAAGATGCATCCATTTACCTAGAAATATCTCAAGTTTATCTTTCTTTATGGCAGAGTAGTACTCCATTGTATTAAAAAAAATACACATCCTCTTTAGCTATTCACCAGTTGATGGGCATTTGGGTTGTTTCCAAGATTTGTCTATTACGAACTGGCTATTATAAACATGGATGTGCACATATCACTGTGGTATGATCTAAAAATATGGAACACTTCATGAATTTGCATGTCATCCTTGTGCAGGAGCCATGCTAATCTCTGCATCATTCTAATTTTTAATATATATGCTGCTGAAGCAAGCACTCATGCATTCTATATACTATTTCTTTCAACTAAAGTTTGTTTTTTTTCTTTCATCTACTACTGGGGATTAGAGCATTAGACTACATTTACAGTTCTTTAAAAAATGTTTATTATTATTTATTTTTAAAACAGGTCTTGTTGAATCAGTAAGTTGCCCACATCAAGCTTAAACTTGTAATCCTCTTGTCTTAGGCCCCCAATCCTGGGATAACAGGTATGTGCCACCATTCCTGGTTTATGTACCTATTTTTGAATAAATTTTCTTAATCTCATTTCTACAGTGAAGCTTGACAAAAGGGAAAACAAGACTGTCTGTTTGTATACCAAAAACCAAATACCAATAAAGAGCACATCAACAACTTTTCATCATTTTATAGCTAATATTTTCATTTATGCCTATTTCTTGAAGGTACACAGGAAGCCTAATTCTTGACAAAATATATGACGAAGTACAATTATATTAGCCTAGTCATAAGGGTTACCTAACTAAAATCTAGTTTTATCCTCGGTTGTTATCCAATTCTCCTTTACTACTTTATGTCCCTTCTTAAGCTGTTCTCAAAGTCCAGGAATAGTAATAAAATGAAGGTTTTCAAGGAAGTTTCAAAGTAGGGTTAAACCCAGAATAAGAGTATCATGAGGTTTTTAAATTGACAACTGCTTCTCATTTAAAGATCATCACCCCTTAAATGAACAGAATATTGGAAAATATTTGATGTTTATTTTTAATAGATCAATATTTTGCAGTTGAGACATTTAAAAAATTTATATTGACTTAGATCTGAACAAAGAAACATCTTCAACAAATCTGAAGAAATTATATATATCCTGAAAAGTGAAGATGCCTGGTCAGTTTACTACCACTTGGCTTATGTCCCCTTTGAGCTATACTTCATGATGGGATCAGACATTCTGGGACATAAAGAACTTGTCTCTCAGCAGTAGTCTAAGTAAAAAGCTTAATTCTCAAAAGAAAAAGTGTTTTAAAAAGCATATGCTTTCAACAAGCTGTTTTGAAATCTGAACTGCCCACTTACTACTAGTGGGGTGGCCCTCACAGGTCAACATATTGAAACCAGCCTCAGTCTCATTTGTAAAATAAGGTTGCAGGTATAACTATCTCAAAGGACTGCTGTAAGGATTATGTGAGGTAGGTATAATAGTAAACACTTATACCCCAATTAGTTCTATTACTTGGATCAATTTGGGCTTTGACATTTACAAGATCTATTTTCCTAGTGTAACTTCTGGATTTTTTTTTTTTTTTTTGCGGCACCAGGGATCGAACTCACAACCTTGTGCTTGCTAAGCAGGTGCTTAAGCCACTGAACTAAATCCCTGGTCCACTGCTGGATGTTTTGTTTTGGTACCTGGGATCGAACTCATGACCTTATGCCTGACAGGCAGGCACTGTGCCACTGAGCTATATCCCCAGCCCCTCCCCAGTGTAACTTAACATATAAACTCAATGAGTTACTTTACTCCTGAGACAGTGAAGTATAAATAAAAACCAATTATCATTAGTATTACAGAACACATTCTGTAGTTTTGTCTCACCCAAAATAATTAATTCTAATTATGTTATAATAAATATATGAGCTTTGGTACTGAAATATTACTGGAATACTATTAGTGGAATATTGGACAATGTAGTCAAAAATGTATACAATAAAAATTGTTTGACTTCAGACTTAAATTTTCAAATAAGGATATTAAACATGGCACTCCTGCTGACTGAACATTAATAAAATTTACTGATCCCTTGAGGTTCTCAAAGTTTCATTGTTTAGAATAAACTATCTTTAACTTACTATGGGAATTGTTTTCCAAAGGCCACTGAATTAATTTACTTCAACGGAAGTATTCCATTGAGAGTCTCAGGCTTTACTTTAAGTAACATGAAATTTCAACAATCAATATTATTAGAAGCAAATGAAAACACTGGAATGAAGTGCTGCTTTGCTTTTAAAGCATTTACTATCCTTGTGAGTCACTGCTTTGGGATCACCTAATTAAAAAAGAGATCTGGTGTTGAACAATAAAGAAAAATATAAAATACCACTACGATAAAAATCTGAAGGGTTATAAGCATTTGTTCACTCTAGCAGATTGTACTCAAATAGGTACAATGTCAATAACGAAGTTTTTAACAGCTAACAACTTTTCCTCATTTCAACCTAGGTCCATGTCTGAATTCTTCTAAATAATAATTATATAAAGGTGATAAGAATTTTACGTTTGTACACATCAGTTTGTATAAAATCTTTTATGATGAATTCATTTACATCACTGCCTGAAATTTGTGAAATTAATGTATAGTCTAGAGATAAAAGACTGTCATTTGAAGTAGTGTCTCTCACCTGTATTTTCTTTTTTTTTTTTTGGTGCCACGGATTGAACTCACCACCTCATGTTTGCCAAGCAGGCACTTCCGCGACTGAGCTAAATTCCTGGCCCCTCTCACCTATATTTTCTGTAGCCCTCTTACTTTCTTGTCAATCTTTTTTAAACAGATGAAATGCAAAAGAATCCCCATAAGGATGTATGTTTTCTACCTTTTATTTTTGGAAACGTACAGTCTCTTTGGTTTTTTATTTATTTTTCAGTGTTACCGAAGGCATGGGTATAGAAAGATACTGTTCTATCATAATGAAAGCATACTGCAAGGGTGATGCAAAAGATAAGGGGCTCACAGTTGAAAGCTGAGAGAGGGAGGATGGCAGGGACTGTGCTGAGTCTTATCAATAGTCTTCACTTCTCTAATTCTTCCAGAAACAATTTTGTTTTTTGTTGTCTTCATCAATCCTTATCTCTGGAATTAAATCAAAGGGTCTACCTACTATAAAACTTTACATATAATATTGAACATATTATTCAAAGAAAAATATGAAAATATAGTATAACTTACAATGTTTAATATATTACCTAATTACAGTAAAAATATTATTTATATGGTACCAGAAATTGAATCCAGGGCCTTATGCATGCTAGGCAAGTGATCTACCACTGAGTTACATGCTCAGTCCATTAATTACATTTTATAACTCGTGCATAAACAGATGTTATTAGTTTTTAGCATGCCCGGACAATGATATGAGAAATTAACCAGCTATTTAAACTATTAGAAACTAATAGAATGCTATCATTAGAATTCAATAAAAAAGGGCAGATCTCAAGAAATTTTTTTCTCCTTAATAAAGAGAGCTTAAAAAGCCAATAGTCATTTTGTTGTTGCTGTTCCTTACATCTGGTTTTATTAACCAAGAAGAATATGTAGCGGTTTGTCTGTGACACAGGCAACTCAAGTAAATAAAAAATTATACCACTGAAACTTAGCAGTTCCATGTACCGATCCTGGTGATGACAGAAGACTTCAAATGGAAAATAAAATTAACTTTAAAAACTAAATGATCTTTTGGATAAAAACCTCAAAGATTTTTTATACTTTAGAAATCATTTATAAATCTAATGAAAGTATTAATCATATATAATAAATACCTATCTATAAGTCTTCTTAACTGATCAGTTTTACTTGCCATTCAATCAGAAGTGAAAGAAACAAAAAGACCCAAGACTTGCAGATTTGGTAGGGTCAGATAAAGAAGATAGTTCAAACTACCATGTCTTTAAGCATGCCCTATGTACAAGTTCTCAATAACTAGATCCAGGAGTCTGAACAAAAATTCTAATGTATTGCAATTTTTATATTCGTGGATTAGAGGAAGCACAAATAAAGGTATCCCCTGAAGTCCTTGGATTATCACTAGAATAAAAACTAAGAAGTGGGGAAGATTATCTTCAAGATCTTAAAGTTACCAAGTAATGTCTCCTTATCTGTTTTTGGAAAAGAATTTTAGAACCACGTTTCTACCAGCTTAGATGACTTACATGGCCATGAACAGATAACTAGAAAATGTACCCAGTTCAATATTTCCACAAAATTTGTAGTATAACTAATTCTTTTATATGTGTCAAGTGGTAGCAAGCATCTAATTTTCCTGCTTCAAATTTTAAGATTCTCTGTTGTACTGGAAGGGTTCATGGAAAGTTTAAAACATGAAGTTGAAAAAAAAAAAAAAACTCCAAGGTAAACATCACTGGAGGTTCAAATGGTAGATTACAACCTGGAAGGTACATTACAGGCATGATTCAAATTGGGGACAAGTTGTTTTTAATAAATGACCACTAAAGTCATATACAACTCAAAAGTTGTAACTCTAGGCTCAGAGGATAACCTCTGAGAGGTGGTAATGAATGAAAGGGCTTTAAATCTCAAGTCATACCAAAGTCTGAATTCCATTCCATTACTTTTAAGATATGATTTATGCAAGCTATGTAGCTTCTCCAAAGGATAACAGGAGTAGTATTAGGATTCGGTGAAATAATCTGTATGTCTACCAGATGGTAAACACTTAATTATGTTACCTATATACTTTTTACTACTGAAATATAGTGACCAAACCCTAAATATCATGAAACACTAACTTAGGATTTAGGTGATCTGGTTTCTACATGATTCTTTTCTTCTTTTTTTTTTTTTTGTCTCTTTTGAGATACAGTCTCCCTATGCAGTTTAAGCTGGTCTTGAGCTCATTTTGTAGCCCAGGCTGGTCTTGAACTTGCAGTGATCCTCCTGCCTTAGCCTCCCAAGTGCTGGGGTTACAGGCACATACCACCATGCCTGGCCTACATGATTCTTGTCTACAATT
>RJWT010001230.1:0-37139 GCA_004365215.1 Cuniculus paca | reverse complement strand
CCAAGTGAAAAGAACAATAGGTAGTTAAACCACATCAGAAAATTCAAATAATGAAGTTAAAAGGTTGCACTTCTATACAAGAAAGGACAGTATCCCATATAGGGATGAGAGAAATAAATAGCCTGAAGAAACACTCATTAGGTACACTAGCAATACAGTTGAACCCTGAAATTTGCGGGGATTACGTTCCTAGAGCACCTGCAAATTGTGAAAAACTATGCATTTCAGATATGGTCAGAAAAATGCCTATTTTTATAGTTTAAACCCTAACTATGCTGTCTTCCCCAGTTATGTAATTTAATAAAATACCGTATTAACATATTAACAAAGCCTTAGAAGATGCAGAGCATTTTGGTGGCATCTTAGGGATCTTAGAGCTTTGAGAAGAACAAAACTGAGAACACTTGAGATGAGTACACGCGGTACAACAACCTGCAGGAATGTTGGTGCATCTGCCTGAGATGGGTTACAGGTCAGCAGCCAATCAGCAGCAAGGGGAACTGAGTAACATTGTTGGATTGGCTACCTGCAAATCTCCTGCCAAAAAAAAAACTGTGGAGGATATTTGCGGTTTTTGTAGGGGTTTCCAAACAATTATTAGCTAGGTTCTAAGGAAAAATCCGCAAACAACTGAGTCCACCAACTCTGAACTGCAACTTCATGGGGGTATACAGTATTTTTTGATGAGAAATCAGGGAAACTTGAAAGCAAAAAAATGCCCTAGGCTGGAGGTAAAACATTTGAGTGCCTAGAACAAATAAATGGCTTCTGATTTATAAAGATGACATACAAAACCATCCATATTATCTTAGCAGAATCAAAAAAGTAAGAAGAGAGTCTTATAAGAAGAGCTACTTATCTACCACAGTTGCATTATTAACATACACATGTACTTAAAATCTAGAAGGAAATATATAAGCACTAAAATAGTAACTGTGCTAAAAACTTGGATTAGGTATGATTTTTCTTATTTTACTGTCCAAACTTTAGTTCTGAAAAAGCCCATATATTGCTACTAAAGAAGCTGGGGGTATAAATATATTATTAAAAAAAAAGACTTAAAATAGAAGTTTCATATTCTGATGACCTTTGAAGTTGTCTATACATTTTTAAACATGGCACTAAAGAACTAGTTTGTAATTGATATGATCCACAAACAGTGTCAATTTAACAAATTCTTACGGATTTTTAACTTGTACTTGTTTTAAAGCAGTTTTATTAATGCAAATTTAATTTCAAACCATATTTAGACACACAGGAACTTTAATATAAATACTTAAAAATAGGCTATAACGTTTGAAGCTCATCTTAAAGTAAAATTAAATAACCGAAAGGATATGAACAAAAAATTCACGTATCAATATAATTTGCCTAATACTTTAAAAGTAGGCATAGGAGGTTTCTTAACAGAATTATTCACAACTAAGGACAAATGAGAAGTTCTCATGAAGCACCGAGGTGGGAGTTGTACATACATTTCCCACTACTCTAAGAACCATTTGTATTTAGAGAAGCTTTTAAAAATACTTCCTCCTAATGTTTGCTAGTTATAAATCCTAAGTATTAAAGGGTGAGTTCCTTAATGGTTACACTTAAAATACAACACTATTATAAGTACCAAGACTTTTCTTTAAAAAATATACATATGTATATAAAATATACTTACATTTGCTTGTAATTGTAGGCATTAAATTTGAATGAAATTTACTTGCTAATACAACAAATGCTTTTAAACATTCATCAACTTAAAACCTTTTTGTTAAATGCTTCAAAAGCTGATTTTATAATACAGGATGATCTATTGTCACTTATGATCAAAGTCAGTCAGATTTACGTAAGCCCAGACTCAAACAATCTTAAGATTCTCCTTTAACCTATCCTTAAAGTTTTCCAGGGGTTACTCTGCATACCAGCATACTGACTGAGTCCCTGTGCCAGTTAGAAAGCTAGACTTGAATTCTAACACCACTACTCAACGGCCATGTGACTTGATCATGTTGCTTAACCTCTTTAAGCTATTTCCTTCTCTGTGAACTAAGGATATCGATAGTACCTATATAATCATGACTTCTGAAAATTAAATAAGACCATCTGCCAAAAATAGTACACTGCCCAATAATGAGTAACCATTCAGTAGCAAAAAACACAACTATTCTGTGGAGAAATCCAATCAATACTCAAGCACAGCCACTGCCAATAACAAATTCCTAAACTAAAAACAGGCAGATTCTGATTTGTCCCATCCCATCATTCTAATGGTCACTTATAGCAAGGGAATCCTGGGAAAGTATTAGTAAAGATCAATAGGATCAATGTACTTGTTAAAGGATTCACTCATAAACCACTTACTTTAGCGCTTAACAATGTTTCTCGTTTTAGAAACAAAACATATACTAGCTAATATTAACTGTTTTGAAGTCTGACAAATGCTTTGGACCTTTCACAGAAATGAAAATATAAAAAAACTCCACTTCAAATTCCACAAGGTTCGCGATCCTCTGAAGCCCCCTGACTACTCAATATGAATATTCTACTCTATAAAAATTAAAAATTAATTTTCCTGATTATCAATGTTAAGTAGATTATAGAAAATGAAGAAAACAGAAAAGTATATATAATAAGAAACAGTTAATAGTTTATTTCCTTCTAGACTACCTCTGATAGCAATTACTGGTTTAAGAAACATAAATTTATAGAATATGATGAACATGAAGTTACGGAATATCATATCACAAACAATTTAGAATACTATTCAAAAGGCAAAATGGGCATGAATATGTACAAGGGAAAGAATTGATGTAGTGGCCTGTTTAGTTGGTATCAACCCATATCTTTTGGCTATTCTTAGAAAAAACGTAACTTCAAATAATTTTTGATAGACTTACAAGACATGTGTGCCACATTTTAATAAGAATATCAATTCTACAAATGTATGATGTTTGGACATATAACTTAACCCAGGCTCTGTTTGTTACAGTAAAATATGATATTCAGATTAAAGATTTTAAGATCCTATTATCAGCTAAATTCTACCATTCTACAAGCCTGTTCCTCCACCAAAAGATACAACTGTATGAAACAAAGCAAAAATAATAAAGTCTACAAAATGAGTTAAATTTTTTTTTCTAAGGACAGTACTATTATAAACGGAATTAATTTTCAGGGCATAAAAAATGTATATTAATCTCTAAAATAGTTTCATGTGACACTGACCTTTATCAGTTCTCAATGTAAAAACTGAGAAAAAAGTTTGGGTTCTATTTTAGAAACATTAAGAAAGTAAAATCCCCAAAGCAATACAATTAATTTAAACTATATTTTATAAATAAAATGGGTATTTTTTAAAAGATGTATTATTTCTGAAATATCTCCTGAAACAGTAATTAGAAAATATCTGGGACTCTTCACTATGTTGTAAGTGTCTGTAACAGATGCGATAGCAATATTTAAATAATTTTACTGTAACATAGGATTTCATTTTCTTTTTAAAATGGATGTATTTATTAAACACCACTGCAAAGATATGGCTTTGAGCCTCATAAAAACTGAAAAGATTACATACTACAAGTATTTAAAATTGCAGGTTTAACTTATATTTAATACTATACTCTTAGTTATACAATGTGCTCATTTTGTTCATAAAGTCATCTCAATACAATAACATCAGGTATAATACATAAAATCTAATCCATTAAGTCTTACCAATTTATGACCTGATGAGACACTCTTGTGGACAACATTCAGTCCTTAGAAGCTAGAATAACCCTCCAACCATGTGAGGGCACCACAACTTTTAAACTTTCGGCTTTCGATCATTATTATGTCACATTCCTCCTCCGATGCTGAATTCTAAAAAAAATTCTAGCAAAGAGTTTAAGTAAATAAGTGTTTAAATAAAATAGCTTTTAAAAATCTTTTAAAGCAAAATTTTTATGTTTTACCATGATCACACAACTGATATTCTGTACTTTATCTTTTAAATGTAAAATAATTTCATATTTGATTTGGATACTTCAAACTTTAAGTTTCAACATGGACTTTCAGGCCATCAGAAATACTTGTTAATGAAGAGTCAAATAGAAATGGAACCAATTGAAGGTTTAAGATCATGATCCAGAAATTATGATTTAACACCATATAACCTGTATAGACAGTTTTGCAGCCCAACAGAATGGCACTTGAGTTCTACTTGGCCTACTTCCATTTGTAAATTTCTAGACATACAGCACAGGTAGCTAGAGCAGTAATAATCCATATGAATCATTTAAGTGCTTAAGACAGCATTCAATTTTTAAATCTCAGTCTGTCTCCACAATACCCAATTATGTTGGCAAGAATAAACTTGTCATATGCTGTCCATAATTGACATAATAATGTATCCTATTCAATTCAGCAGTGGTTCTACTACTTATCTGAGTATGGGCATGGGAGAAAATGGAGGTGGGGGAGAGGAAGGTTTAATAATGGCAAAAATTACCTTTTTAAGAGTATCATCTAAAATCTATTACATTTTTACCGAAAAATTTTCAACTGGGTATCTATTTTAATCCCTGAAAACATTTTTAGTTGCCAGTAATCCATAAGAAAGGCAACTATATTTGTGGACCTAAGTTTACTCCTGAATAAAACAGTATAATGGAGTGAGGGATGGGAAAGAGAAAGAGGCCATTACAGAGGAAGATCATCTGTGCAAAGCTATGGTAAATCAAAGCCAGTATTGTAAAGGAAACTTTGCGGTATCTTAAAAAAGGTATTTGATCAAATATGCTGTTACAGATTTTAACTTTCAATTGAACTTTTCTATTTACACAATATCACTTACAAATACAATCTTTTCCAAATGTAATCTCACAACACATTTGACTTCAACAAATTCACACAAATTTGTCTTTTTTCAAAGTACAACTTTATAATAAAATCACCTGGTGAAGGCAAAAATCCATATCTATGAGGATAAGTAACAGCTTAAAGTTGTATTCTTTTTGTTAACCTAATACCAAATGTCTAAAGGAAGTTTTTATGGAATTCTTAACTCCTTTCAACCAAAATACTATCACGAATTTTTACATCTTTATTTTTAATGATTTTTTTTTTTGTGGGACAAATCCCATGAGAAGACACAATATGCAGTCATATTTAGTACAGTAAATGCTTCCTGAAATATGCATCAATAATGCTGGTAATTTGCTTTCTGCAAAGGCTTTTGATGAACTGGTCATTTAAAGGTCAGACTGCTGGAACCTTTATTAGAGGGTCTGCCAGCAAACAGAATTGTTTTCATAAATGCCCCAAAGTCTTTGTAAGACAAAATTAAGATAGCCATATTTAAAGCAGAATCAGTTTTTACTATGGAGCATTTAAAAAATAAATTTAAAGGTGTGTGCATTATATAACTGTATGGTAAGTCTAGGGCTTAAGAACTGTCTATGTTTTCAAAAATTATTAAACTTCTATTTTAAATTTTTCCTGAGCATGCATTTTAAAATTGGATGTTACAAAGTACAATGGCCATATGTGAAGAGTTTCAATCATGAAATTCCAAAATGCAGAAAATCCTTATTTAAAAATCTGAAATGAAATTGGGTAACTAAAGTACCTATAGATGAATGAAGATTAGATATCCTTAACAATTTAAAATTAGAATTCTTACTAAAATCAGTATTTACTTAGAAAGTTATACTAACATCAACCTTGAATTAGTGGCAATATCGCTATCACAACTCTGGAACATTTTCTATGTTTTTTATCACTTCTATCTTTTTCAATTTGTGACTACGAAAAATCCCATTTAATAGAGAAGTGTTTACAGTTCAGTAAAAACTAGGCTTATGTTTATCATTTAGCTCACTTTCTTTTATGAAAAGTTTCTATTATACAGTAGAACAAGATATTGAGGAGGTAGGCACATTTTTACCTTGCTGTTCGAAAAAGTTCACTATTACACTGTTCTGAAAAGTTGTAATTATCATAAATCTTTGCTTGCTTCCTAAATGGTCAGAAATTTTTTTTTCTAACAAAGAGAAGACACTAGGAGCAATCAACTGTATCTTAAATATTTTCCCCTTCAGTCTGTTAACTTATCCATAAAATAGCTAAAAACAAAAACACCATCACTGCTTTCTCCTTTCCAAAACAATTCTTTCACTAATATTTCCTGACAGTACCAGTATCCCCTCAATTAGGTCTCTGACACTTGGGAGCCATGTTTGAGTGTGTCCCTATTATATCCAATGAGTTATAAAATTTCATAATTCCTACTTTCTGATAATCAGTCTTTCCTCATCACCACTGACTAATTTAGGTCTTCAGTGGCCCTCTAGTATTTTTTTGGTCCCTCTCCAACTCAGTTTCTCTTCTCTGTTGTCTTTAAGTACAGTATGTAAGGAACCAACCAAATTTTAAATATCCTTATATAGCAATTACTGTGTATTTTCACAATGGCTCACAGAACTTCCTCTAAGTGGACTACCCTCTTCAACTTTTTAGCTCTGCAAGACCAACTTCAACCCACCTGTTTCCAATTCAAAAAGCCACTTTCCGAAGAAACTTTGACCAATCTGTCTAGCTGTCCTTGAAACATAAAGTGCTTGAATTTCGTATGGTAGTTATTACTTTCGATCATATGATAATGCATGTATCTATCTTTTCCCACATTAAGACCACACTCCTTGAAAGTATGTACTGAGTTTTACTAATCTTGTTTCTCCCAATGTTGACTTATAGTATGTCAATAAACTTTTATTGAGTGAAGTAACAGCAAATTTCTTAGATTTTCCCCTTTGCTCCATGCTGAACTGCAATACAAAAGTGAAATGCTAAGGCATTAGTCTTTGGATTAGAAAAAGTGATCTCAAGGGAACCATTTTAAAAACACAATGGAAAAGTCCCTTTAATGTCAAATGCCTACAATCTGGGACAATAATGTATTGCCAGAGACTATAGTTGTCCCTTGGGTGTCTCAGGTTCCAGGACATCCTGTGAATGCCAAAATCCAGTCAAATTCTTATGCAAAATGCCACTGTATTTGCATACAACCCTACGCACACCCTCTGTATTCTTTAAATCCCTAGATTACTTATAATAACCTAACACAGTATCATTACTATGTAAATACTTGTGATACTATATTGTTTAGGGAATGACAAAACTGTAATTGAATTAAAAAAAGAATTTTATCTGAATCCAAGAATGCAGAACGTGTCTGTAGATACAGAAGGCTGACTATGCTTCATAATATGATCAATTCTCTTAATACTTTACTAAAATTCCCAAGTATCTTTTCAGAACACTGAAGGCATGGATTTTGAAGTTTTATGTGGCTTTCACTCTCCACTAACACCCCGAATCTACATTCATTACACTCTACACGAAAATTGTATTTGCTTTCTATATAATACTACTTCTGCATCAACAGAATTTAATTTATACTCCGAGAGCATCAATTTCAAAGCTATGCATTGTGGTTTTAAATTTTTCAAGGTCTTATTTTCCTATGATTATGACCTAGATTGATGGCCAGGTATGCACAGTCTGATTTTTGAATGGAATTATTATAACAGGAGCCACTCTTCTCAATAAGTTATTTTACCTGTCTGGCATCACAGAATGAAGATTTTAAGATCCTGCTGCTGATGCCTAGACGTTTGTGGAGACTTCATTTACCACCATCATCTATGGGAATTCTCATTCCAGAAGAACCTTGCTGTCCCCCTACCCCGCCCCCACCATGTTCTACTGGTTTCCCTATTGAGGACCACCACTTACTGCTAAATAGTTGGCTACCTTGCCATTTCTTAAGCAAATACACAGCTCTTTAACGCATCTTCAGCCTGATAAACAAGGCCACCAATGAAGAAAGGGAGCTTATCCTAAACCTCACTCAAAGTCAATGTCCTCAATGAATAGACATGAAGACAATTTTATTACTTCTTTTCAAAGACAAGACTAATTTCTTAGTAGGCCTGTTTACTTTCAATAAGCTTAATTGTGCCTGTCAGTAACACCTACCTGGCTATCCAGGTAGAATTTGAAGAAAGTAGGTTCTCGTTAGTTTTGTATTTGGAATTATCTTATAGTAATGTGATACAATAGGCCTGTCACTTTCTTGTTCTGTTTAGTTTTACCAACATTGCCTAAAATTATATTAGTTGTTTCTTTTGTAGGTCTGTCACTTGCTAATCAGTACTATAAAACGTAGTCAATTAACACACTTGGGTATATTTTTGCTATAACTACTCAACATAGGTTTCTACTTCCCTCAGTTTTCATACAAGTTCTTTTAACTTCTCTATTTCTGTATATGCTTCAGTCTATAAATTTGTTAAGTGCTGTCATCCCACAAGAGCTATTACCTGCCTGCTTTAAAATAATCTGAACATTTTAGAAGCAGGTTCTTGGATCTTCATTTAATTGTGGGCTCCAAGAATAAGCTTTAGAGAGAATATATGTAACATTCATCTGATCCTCAAAGTACCACTGATTATCTGTCCCTCCTACCTTGGCCTACTCTCCTCACAAAAACAATAGATTAAATTACTGACAAAAATATTCATCAACTGTGTCACAAGATTTCTACGAGTGTACCAATTGTAGTAAATACTACAAAAAAAGCTGGAAATTTGGAAGTATCCTTAGTTAACTACATTTCCATACATAGTAAGACCAGACTTAGTATCTTGGATATTTGTTCATTAGAAAAAACTGGTGAAAACTAGTATAATCCCTCAGCACTAGTTTTTCAATTTTTAATTCTAAAATTCTTTAAAGTAATAGGGGAAAGTAAGCAAGGAGGAAGCAAGAGAGTAAACAGTCTAAACGGTCATCACAAGTTGTTCTCTTAATTTTTGTCTTTCTCTGCCAGATGTCCTTAAGTAGAATAGGCTGGAATGTAATCAGAAAATACTTAAGTACTAGATATAAATTATTATGGCCTACATTTGGGTTGGCCATAAAATGATATGGGTGTATATCCTCAAAGTACTTAACAGAGCATTTATCAGTAACAATCTCCAACAAGTACTGCCCCTTCCCAAAGTGATTCCTTAAAATTGTGTAATTCAGACCAACAACTATGCAGAAGCATAGGGATGAATCTGAAACACATCACTGTGTGAAAGAAGCCAAACCAAATACATAGTGCAAAATTCTACTTACACAACACAGAACTTAGGACAGGGAGAGAAGTGACTAGAAGAGGACATGAGAGGCCATAAAGGAGGTTTATAACATCCAGTCTCATGATTTTGGTGCTGGTTACCCAGGTGTTTTCAGTTTGTACATTAATGAAAAGTACACTTTTCTAGTACAAGCTATACTTAATTAAAGAGATCTTTAAGAAGTTTTATTATTCAGCATTCAAAAATTAGATTTGCCGAGTTGTGAAATATGTCACTATTTGGGTTACCATTTGGTTAATGATGGACTCAAGCTTCTTAAAGGATGAACAAAACAAAACAACTTATCTCATATAGTATCCATGGTACTGATATTAGCAGCTTAGTTCTAATTTAGTTTCAGAAATAAAATCTCATAGGATGAGAGAAAATAAGTTTTTTCTCAAACAAATATTTGAGGTCATTTATGAACACATTTTTAAAGTGAGTAATCACTGTGAAAAATTTTAAGAGAAATTATCAAATATGTAATAAAAGACTTACCAAAAAATTATTTAGACATTCATTTTAAAAATCCACGACTACTACTTTCCTAATTAATTACTGTGTATGTAAATACTGCTGGTACCATAATGAAGAGCAAGTACACTCAAGGGGATAGTACACCTAGCAACCGTTACTCTCATTTTAAACTACATTTATGCAATTTGTTCATGAAGGAAAAAACACTAGAAGTATTTATCAACAAAGTTAAATTATTATAAGCTACCTACCTTATTGCTTACATTAGTCTAAAGTTTCTTCTCACTAGTCTACTTATCTAAGACAGGGCAAAACTGTTTTCTATAGATTCTTATTCTGAGCTTTTACAAACAAACGAGTTCCCAATGAAGTGTCTGATCTCCAGTGACTTAGGAGGATAATCACTGTAGATTTAACAAAGCTAAGAACTTTTTGAAGTTAAATTTAAATAATGGTCAAGTTATAAAGTAAATACTCTGAAATGTTAATATGCTAGAATATTACTAAAGATTTACTTCATAATAAGATAATCCCCTAGGAAAGCTAATTTTAATAACAGGGCTTCCTAAGGACTAGATTATTTCTGAGCTATCAGTTTAACTGTCTTTATATTTGAAGACAGTTTTATTGATTGATTCATTGAAGGTTTTACAGTCAACTAATAGGGAAGACAGAAACTATGATGGCACCTACATGAATATAAGAAACAGAGGCTTCAGAGTAGCTTCAATTTTAGTGCAATAATTAAGGAAAGCACTGAATACACAGAAGAAAATATCTAAATATGGGCAGAAGCAGTCTCTATTTGATAATTCTAATTTAAATAGTGAGGGAAACAAAGGGGTTGAGAACTGTTAAGTCAGTGTGGGAAAAGTGTATTAGTCACTCATTCTGATCAGCTAAGTTGAAACAATCTTGGAGGAGGGGAGTTCTAATCTATGAACTAAGAAAAACCAAGGGTTTAAAAATACCCAGTCTAGGACATGTACCATGAAAGTTGCTATGAGGCTTAAAGTTGCTCTAACTGAATTCTAAGACTTCATAAAAAGGAACCTAAAATATGGTATCTGGTAACACTGACATGCAAATTCATGCCTCAAAATAAATAATGTAAGGAAGTTATGGCCCACTAAACTCCTGAATGGTTTTAGCAGAATCACCCCTGTAAAGTACATGTTTAATGAATTAGTACAATTTAAGAAATCTAAATTTATAGGATTATTTATAGGAAGAAGGTAACTTGATGAGATCCAAAACAAATAAGGTCAGAAGTTGCATCTAATATTTCTTTAAAGCTTAACATACACAAATTTTCAACCTGTTTGCAATGATTAAACAATACCACAATATTTTCTTACCTGATACACCTATCAACAAGTTTTGATATTGGGCAACTGAAATGGTAGACTGTTAGAACTAATAAAGCTAGCTACTACTGCTTCTTTCAATAAAAAATTTAATAAGCTAGTTGAAAAATGACAAGGAAGCTATTAGTCAGTTTCCATTGGGTGGGCCTGTCACTTTGATACCAAGAGGTCAACTTCCAGCAAAGAATGGCTGATCTACAATATGAATTCTGCCTGTTTTGGCATTAATACACTACAGAAAATTGTCCATTAACTTCTTTGGCTCTGGACAACAGGCTGCAAGAAGAGAGAATATTTTTTAAGCCATCAGAAACTACAGTTAAAGCAACTTGCCTCATTTCTGATATCTTAAAAGTTCCTGCAATCTACAAAAGAAAATAGATGAGTATTTAGCTATATGACAAATGATCAGTCAACTTCTACAGTTGTTTTATAAAATGAAACAAAATGTTAGATACATTTTGTATCTCTTAATGTTAGATACAAATAATTAAAAATAAAGCTCGAGCCTTTCTATTCTGTTTTGACAAAAATATTTATATGGCAACCAATGAAAGTTAGTTGAAAAATTAAAAATTTTCAAATTAAAATTCATTTGAAAATTTCTCTGACTACATTTCTAAACAGACTGCTCTTTTTCCTTTTTCTTCAGGAAAAGTACAAAGTACACACTCCAAAAATATTCATATCCTATCTTCATGCTTGTTTCATGCCATAATTTAAATCCTACATAGTATTAACTTATACTGCTACAGCAGAACAATTTTTTTTTTTTTGATCTTTTTGAGACAGGGTTTTGCTATGCAGTGCAGGTTGGCCTTTAGCTCACTTCGCAGCCCAGGCTGGTCTAGAACTTGCAAGGATCCATCCTCCTACCTCAGCCTCCTGAGTGCTGGAATTACAGGTGTGTGCTACCACAACCGGCTACAACAGAACTATCTAAAAACTGATTTCATTAACCTATTACTATGAATTTTAAACTTCCTGTTCCAAAAGTGATCATTCTAACACGTATTTGGTAAGGAATACACAATCTAAAAGATGTTTTGGTAGAAAGTACCTTTAGAGTGACACACACAAGCAAATCAAGCCTAAGTAAGTTTTATCACTTCTAAGCTATGCAGACCATGTCTTAGTATGACATGTACATGCAATACTCTTTTCTAATGAAAGAAATGAGAATCCATAAGTGTTATCCAAAACTATGCCAGAAGACACAAATGCATTGCCAGGCAAGGTTAAAAAAAAATCTAACAAGCTTTGTGTGAATTTTGCAAACACTGTTTGCGCTCCTTCTATTAAATACAGAATGATAGTAATGTTAATACTTGGCAAAATAAATGAACAGAACATACACTGTTTAAAATGTGTATTAAGCAGAAAGATAAACCAAAGTATTTTTTGCCAAAAATGAACTCCCAATTCTTTATGTTTTTAAAAGTTAAAAATATCTACGCAGCAGATGTGGGAAAGCAACTATTTTAGGGGGTTACAAGTCAGTAATGCAGAGCTACCAAATAAATTTGGTGTTCAAAATTTCTCATCAAAAACTAAATCATGACTGCCTCAATACTTTGGTCTTGCCCCTCCTCCAATTTTTTAATTTGAAATATTTTACTGAATGTTTTTTGTAGCTTTTACAGAGAAATAAGGTAAAATACCACAAAATTAAAATAAGTGAAGTTTATTTTACAGAATATATTTTTGCAATAAAATACACAAGTGGTTTATTTCATAGCATAAAATTCAATAGAATAAGCAAATCTTTTTTGTTTTTTGAGACAAGGTCTCACTATGTAGCGCAGACTGGCCTTGAACTCATGGTGATCCTCCTGCCTCAGCCTCTCAAATGTTGGAATTACAAGTGCGAGCCACCATGCCAGGCTAGAATAGGAAATTTAAAAAAATATAAATAAGGTACACAAAATGCAGTGAACAGAAAAGCATGTTTATAGTCTACATAAAATACAAACTGTCCTTTTGGTTTATTTTGCTGCTTTGTCCCATGCTAGTACCATGTGATTTTCCCCCTTATAACAAAGGTCAGCTTTATGCAAAGCAATTCATGCATACACTTTGCATGTATGCATTACATGTAAGTATTCATACCTATCCCAGAGGCTCTTTGATTCCTGAAACGTGTTCAAATGGAACGCTTGGTAGAAAGCAGTTGAAGGATTCCTGTGAGATCCAAGAATCAAATGGAAATGAGGTTGAGAATGTATAGTAAAATCACTACTTTTCCAAAAAAGAGGAAGAGGAATTTTAATACAGTGCAACTGCTTTAATTTAAAAAAACAAAAGAAAAAAAGAGGAAAAACCATATAAGCTTTAAAACAACACTTTGAAAGAATTGGAAACTAGACACAAATCTAGTAGACCCCAATAAGAATTCAGAACCAAAGAAGGAGGGTAATCAGAGACAAAATTAAACAACAGCATCCAATTGTGCGTACATGTAATATGTACATATGAATGTGACTAGTTCATAGGTCTATCAACACTATTCTGTATCACATGCCTTTATAAATATTCATTGGTTCAACAACTTAACAAAGCTGTTGCCAGGTAGAGTATTCATATAAAATGTTAAGCTATACCTTTCTCGGGATTTGCTAAGTGGAAAGGGTTTGATAACGCACAATAAAGATTCATTTTCTGGGTTGGACTTGAAATTTTTCCACTTTCAGAATTGTTTTATGTGTGGTTTCTCTGGACTAGTACATCTTTGTATAAAAGCTTTCTAACTCCCTGCATTGGTATAATGTCCCTTTAAAAGGGTAAGTCTATTCATCATAATCACCATTTATTTCTACCACCACAGAATCTTTGTTTTGTTTTTTTGTTTCTTTTTTGGTACCGGGTATCGAACTCACAACTTCGCGTTTACCAGGCAAGAACTTGAGCCACTAAGCTAAATTCCCGGCCCTATATGTTTTTTTTTTCCCCTGCACTGGGGATCAAACTCGCAACCTTGCGCTTGCAGGCAGGCATTTAGGCCACTGAGCTAAATTTCTGGCCCAGAATCTTTGTTTTTTGATTCTTCTTCTCCTTCATTTTTTGAAACAGGGTCTTGCTATGTAGTTCAGAAGGCTGGCCTTCAACATACTAGGTAGTTCAGGCTGGCACTTAACTCATGGTGATCCTTCTGCCTCAATCTCAGGTGTGCTGGGATTATAGACATATTCCACCACACCTGGCTATACCACAGAATCTGAACTGATGGGCTCATCTGGGCAATACCCTACTATGTATGCTTTACACTTAATATCTCAGGAGTAGTTTTTCAGGAAATAAACTTTTAACAACTCTCCCTCCTCTTCAGCATAGTTGTACCGTCTCCCTTACCATCTTCCTGTACTCTTGGGGAAAAAATACTTGTCACACGACTTTTAGAATTCTTGACCCATAGTATAGCACAGAAGCTAAGAATGCTAAGTGCTGAATATTATATACCAGACACTAGTCTAAGTGCTTCACATTTAATAACACTTATTTTCATGACAGCCCTAACAAAGAGGGCTGTTGTTAGTCCCATCTCACAGAAAAGTGGATTGGACAGAAGTAAATTGCCTGATGTCACAAACCTAGTAAGTAGCAGTCTGGACCCTGGGTTTATGACCTTAAGTCACTATGGCAAACAAATAGCAGAGTTAAATTTTTGCTTCTGCACATCTATCTGTTAAACAGTGATAGTACTATTTAGCTTTGCAGAGTGATGGAAGAATTAAGACTGTATCTAAAACAGTGGCAATGGACTTATGGCAAGCATGCCACAGTGGACATGCAGTCAAGTGTATTGAGTTGTTTTTTCTAAACTAAAACTTCAGTATTCAGGTTTAATTGCAGTGTTAGCACTTTACAATAAATAAATGGATTTTGAACTGCAGTTTGGGTATTCTATCTCTAAAGGGTTCGCTAGCTTTGATGTAAAGCTTCCTGGGATACACATGATGCTCAATACCTATTATTCTACATACAAATGAACTCCATCCACTGCAATTCTGATGCCCTAATAAGCTCAAGGCAAAGTAAAAAAAAATTTCCAAGGTCTACTGGAACAGCAGTCAAATCTCAATGACCATCAAACAAGACAGAATTCTGTGATTTAAAAATTCAGATTAAGACTCACTGAATTGTGTTATATATTGAATTTAAAAATTTAACTATTAGGTACCTTTGTTTAGATAAACTAGAAAAGGTAGACAGACACTAGCTGTCAGAGCATCACCAAAGCAGCTGTTACAATTCTTTAATATATGCTTTTTGTTTGCCCTACTCCAAAGGCTTTGCAATCTTTTAAACCTTTCTCTGCTTTTAACTAGGTCTCTAATATCAAATGCAGTGATTAGAACTGCCAATAACAAAGTTTAAGAGGTTTCTAAGTTCTGTTTAACGTCTTACATCTTCTCAAAATATGTCAGATGACATTTTGTACTTATAAATCAATGTGTCAAATAAAATGAAAACCAACCAAAAGTTCAATTTGGCTTAAAACAAAAACAAAAACAGGCCTGTATAGGACCATATAGTAAGTAGTTTGCCATCATCACAGATCTGTTTGGGGACAAATCTACATGGGATGATTCAGAGAGGAAGGTAGCAAATACAGGAGGAAAACAAAGAGTAATCTTAGAAGTTATTTTCCAAGTTTAGAATTAAAAATTCATCTAAGGACATTCACTTTAAATATATTTAAAAATAAATATATTTATAGTTGTAAGGATAATTTTTAGAGAAAAGAACTTTAGATACTCTATCTCTGGAAATAAATACTTAACTTGCCAAATAAACTGGTTTTGTTTCAAATGAAGTCATAAGACTTAAGTAATGAAATCTCAGCATTTTTTTTCAGCATAACAGTAAGTTAAATGTAAAGTGAAAACAGAACCTATCCAGAGTTAGTGATAACTCCTAGGGTGTGAAAAGCACTTATGAAATAGAAAAAATGGATCCAAAGTCTTTTAAAACACACCAGAATACCCTTACGTTACAAGAGGTGACTATTAACAATCACTCTTCAGAAAATGAAGTCATTTGTAGTTTCACAATCTACATCCAATAGAAAAATTTATATAGTTTAGATTTTACTGATTAAGTTTTATTATGAGAAATGCAATTTTGGGCTGGAGATACATAACTCAGTGGTAGAACACTTGCCTAGAATGCACAAGGCCAAAGATCTGATCACCAGCATGGCCACACACACAAAAATTATTTTTTTTTTTGGTTGTTGTTTCTGGACTCCTTCAACCGGGATGTTATCTATAAAATGCAGTTTTTTATCTTTTTAAAATTTTTTTTTAAGCAAATAGCAAGAAGTTGTCTCAAAATACTGATGAACAGGCATTGTTAAAAGGAGACAAGTCTATGAAACCTAGTTAATCAGGAATTTCAAAGCTGGGCAGGGGAGGAAAAGACATTTATAAATACTAACACTGGTCATCAAAGACAACTGTTTTGGAATAGCATAAAAATTGAGGGGGTTAACAGCCCAAGGAAAACTGTGTTAACAGGGTCATTTTAAGGTGACAGTCTAAAACCTAACAGCATCAAGAGATAAGTGAAATGTAAAAAAATGAGAGAATTTTACAGTTTTGGTCACAAATTCTTTTCTAAGAAAAAAAAAATTGAAACCAGTTTTCTAACAACTCATTTGATGTCAATATAAACTACCAATATAGAGCCAATGAAGCCATTTTTTTGGAAGATTGAGGTGTGGCTTATACTGATTTCAGACATCTAAATGAAAATGCTACTTTCCTAATAGTAGATTTGTAAACCACTGAACAAAATATATTTTTTCCTTTCTGATTTTACATCCTAGATAGTCTGTTAATTTCCAAGTGTAAATGTAATACATGAGAAAAGGATATGAATGTAATATATGACTACTTTTTTTTTTTTAAGCAAGATACTATCTATGTAGGATTGACTGTAACAAGGAGGAAAAACACAAACACCAAAATTAAGTTATAAAAGCTGAAAGGGTAAGGTACGTGGGCTCTGAACTCAGAGAATACATTGTTTTTTGTTTTATATATGTCAAAAGTCAACCTCAGAGATCTCTAGGTAGAAACCAGGGAAATACGAGATCAACAAGGTTTGTCAACAAGAATTAACATATCACTTAAGGGGTTATGATACAACACATCAATGGCCATGTTAACTTTTCTTTCATTCCATCTCATTGTGTGCCAAATAATAAAGCAAAAAACTTCTGAGAAAATACAAGAGCATTCACTGGCTTGAAGATCTGAGTATGAGTCTATACTTTGTCACTTAATAGCTATGTATTCTTTTCTATAAGGAATTCGAAGAATAAATTAAAGATAGATAGTACGAAAAGGACCAAAAGATGGAGGGAGGGAAGAGGGAAGAGAAAAGCAAGGGAAAGGGGACAAGAGGAAGGGGACCTAAAAAGAATTAAGATGTGTTATGCGTATATACTAATTCTTCATGATGAATATAATCATTATGTACTGTCAACATGCACTAATAAAAACAAAAATTAATACAAAAATAGCCATGGAGCTGGGCCTGGCAGTGCATGCTTATATTCCCAGCACTTGGTAGGCTCAGGCAGGAAGATTTCCTCGAGTTCGAGGCCAGCCTGGGTTACATAAGTGAGTACAAGGCCAGTCTGCACTGGTAGACTTGGTAGAAGCCTGTCTCAAAAAAAAGAAAAAAACCTTTGGATTTCTCACAGCTTGATTCTTTAATCCATAAATGGGGGAGGGGAGATAGATACTTCCCAACAAATTGTTGAAAAGATCAAACGAGATTATGCACACACAGGATCTGACAATTAAGGTGGATATGTATTTAACACAGGGTTATAGTTTCCGTATTATGCTGTATAAAAATCTTTTGGCAGAGTATCTTAACATGTACCAAATGTTTCATCACCACTAAGGTACTACTGAGGCAAACGGAATACTTGAATTTAGAACTAGGTGTAGCAAACTATTATTAATACATTCTACTGAATGAGAATTCTGATTTCTGGGACTCAATCCTTCATGTACTCTCCAAACAAGAAACTTTTTTTCACAAGATTTTACTTTAAAAAAGATAATAATCACTGAACCCCCGGGGTACTGAATGGCTACCAATATTACCCCTTACAATAAGAAGTTCAAGAAATACTTTTAGTAATAACCATATACTATAGAAATCTAAATTTACCACACTTAAGCCCTTTGCTCTGGTTTGTTAAATTACATCATTTTAGAATGTGACAGACTCTCACTCTTCCACATCATTATACAAAATGCCTTCTCTCTAGGCTTAGAAAATCATCCCTTTTCTTTATCATTGATCTACTATGAATGACCCTTTTAAGATTCAGTTCAAAGTTAGCCTCAGAAGAACGCACAAATAATTCATTGATTCTGAGTAAATGGGTGACTAAAGAAAAGATATATCCTCTTTTGTACATTCTGAATTTTGAACTATATAAATACCTGTGCAGAAAATAACTTTCAAACAAAAAGTCTTTTACCTTCCCACACCAAATTGTTGCCAACAGCATTTATATTTAGTTTGCTACATCTGATAATCATTTTCATATGGCTTGAGATCTTGGGCTGGATAGTTTTATTTCTGTATCCAGTACCTACTACTAAGACAGAACAACAAGAAGTTGAATGGCTCATATATTATTGCTTTAAATGTTGTTCTGGGAATGTGATATACTTAATCAGCATTTGCAAACTTAATTTATCACAAAATGGCCTACTGGCAAAAAAGTGAGTTGACAAGAGAAAGGTTTAAACTGGTATCTCTTTCATGAAACTCATCTAAATGTGTGAACTCAGTAGGATTAGAAGGAATCTTGAAATCTGACCAAGTCTCAAATTCTACCTTCACCAATGAGAAAAACTGAGAAGTTAATGATTTCACAAAAGACATCAGCAAAGTGGTAGAAATGCCAAGATCAGAACACGATTTGCTCTACTGCTTACTACCCCATGATGTCTAACCTAAAACTGTCTCCTTTTCTAGTAAGTTCATACTATACAATTACACTGGCAGATCAAAATTGAAAACTCTCAGAATAATTTGTAGTATGACAGGAGACTCATGAGAAAGTAGTTTGGACACTGAAATACAGATATTCACATTTCTGTGATGTATGCCTGCCATGCAAATTGTCTTACATCACTGACATTACTTGCAAATCTAACAATACTTCTGAACTCTCCAAACTAGGTATTATCCTGTTCCACCAAGGAAACAAGATTTACAGGACCAAATGACTAGCTAATATCCAATTGCATCAAATATTTAGCATAGTGGTATAAATTAAAGGATAAGTGCTCATTCTCTTGTTTAAAAACAATTGTTGACAGGAGTTCAAAGAAACAGAAGACTACATACTTAAGTCTGATTTGGGGTTTTAAATATGAGAGGTCCAGAGCAGCATATATGCAAGTTAATTCATCTGATTTAGAAGTAGAAATTATGTAAATATTTTAAAGATAAAGCTGTCAAATGATATAGTTTAAATATAAATAGCCAAGTTTGAAGTATATACAATATGTTTATTAGTGTCATGGAATGATATAAAACGGCTACTCTTCCTAAATCTTAATGGGAGAGATCCTATTTTTTGTCCTAAACAATGCCAGATTAAGAAGACAGCAAATACTGAGTAATTTGGTATGTCAAAGATTTGTTGTAGGAAAGACATTAAGTCAATGATTCAGGTGCACATGTTCTTTGTGGATGCAGTAATTAGTATTATACATTCTAAAATGATTGACCTAAATCATAAGCCCACTGGTTAAATTTAAAGAAAAACTACAAGCTTAAAGGATTTTTTCTTTCAATTGTTTTGCAGCAGTATTCCCCATAAACACTGTCAACTATTAAGATTTATTTAAAAAATTCTGCTTTTTTCATTTATAAGGAATTAGACATCTTTCAGGCTACATTTAACCAGACAGATCTGCTTTTGTGAAGCTTCTCTTTCCTCATGGTTAAAGTATTTAAAAAGTAATACAACTAAGAAATAAAGAGTGTATCTTCAGAAAATGAAACAGATACTGACCTAAAACAATATATTAAAGGAAAAAATTAGACTATTCCTCATCATTTACAAGTGTTCCTATTGCTTAAGACCATATTTTAGGTAATTCTTACTGTATTTTCTTCCATCTTGATTATTTGCTATCTTTTTATACTCTATCTCCAATTTCTGTCATTTTAAGGAAAGAAAAAGTCAAAATCCTTTTTTATACTCTCCTAACCTATTCCTCTATTACAAAAACAACTGGTTTATTTTTTACCATTACCTTGGTGGGGCTACTACCCTTTAGTGGTGGTGACTACAGAACATGATCTCTTCCAATGTGTTTGGTACAGAAAAGATAAACTCTACTTCAAATGGCCAAGTAGCAGATCTATAAATACAGTATGATACCATTTTCAAATTAGGGTCTTTTTCTTTTCTCTTCTTTTCTTTTCTTTTTTTTGTGGTGTTGGCAACTGAATCCAGGGAACCAACAGGCTAGCCAAATCCTATACCTTTACCTATAATACCTGTAGCCCCAGGACCTGAACAAAATGGTATCTAGTTTGTGATTTACACATCAATTGTAAAGATGGAGGAGCAAAATTACCTCCACAATTTTAGACTTAAATGCAGTAAGGCTTTCAAGTAACATAATAGCTCTAAAAAGTACCTATAGGTTTTACAGCAAAAGGTTGACAATTCTGCCTACTGACAGACACAATCCTCTCAAACTTCAAGTAAAAAAAAAAAATCTTCATTAAAAAAATGTATGTATAAAATTATATTCCCAGCATATCATTTAGCATTTGCAATTTATAGTATTTTTATCAGTAGTCATTAACAAACCACATAAATAAAACCATTAACAAGGTTAAGAGACAAATGCCACTAAGGGATCTTTACAATCAGGTTTTCAACAGTCTTGTGCTGCAGGTGACAGTTCACAATTACAGCCATTCATGAGTTCTGGAATGCAGCCTACTGAGTTCATGTTGGTTGGAAAGCAATCTGTACTGTGTTCCTTTTAGGGCCAGTAATATGTCATACGTCTCCCCTTTTACAGGAAGAGTCTGTTGAATGTGTAGGTAGTTTAAGCAAAATTTTAAAAGATCACTGTTAAAGTGGCCACACAACTGTATTTTCAACAATCATTATATCCACCAGTTTATACAAATGAATCTGAAAAAGTCTCAACAACTAACCATGTCTTTCTAATGGGAATGGCTACAAAGATATCACGGTCAGGCAATGATAATTGAGAACTTTTTGCACATACGATCATCAGCCCTTTTAACAATGTGATAATATTAGGATGCATTAACCTAAGGCCAGAACCTTAACATAAATGATCACAATTTGTATTGGGTAATGGAACCAAAATCATGATATCTTCAATTATCAACCTAAAATTCACTTTGGTCTTTACTAATCTCCCATTTTCCTTTCATTTCTCAAAATACTGCCTAATAAAATCCTAAATTATTTTTTGTAAAAAAGCAAACATGTCATTTGTAATATTTCATAAGGATATGAATCTGTAAAACTACTTGCAAAGTTTAATTACTCTTGATCTCATATTTCAATTTTCTTTATTTTACATTTGAATGACTGCAAATTTTAAGAAGACCCAAAATCACCACATTAAAATTTTTAGTTTAGTACAGTTCCCTCTAAAGTATTTATCTTGGTAATTTAGATATATGCCTGGAAAATTCTGTTATTTAATTTCAAGCATCAAACTTTAAAATGTCCTCTTTTACAAAGAATTTTCATTTTAAAAAAATACTATTTTTACTTAATGGATTCATTCCTTCACCAGGTGTTTGGTCCAGTGATAAAATGTCAAATGTGTAAGATTACAACTTAGAAACTAACATGTTAAATTAAAAACCAATGAAAGATTATAACGAACACTGCAGATCACATTTGATTAGCAATGCAGATTTTAAGAGATTGGGGAGAGGGAGAGAAATGTTAGCTTTAAAATGGGACTATACATTTGCACTATAGCTTAACTGCTGAAAGGATAAAAATGAGACAGCAGTATTGGTAGTTCAAACAGTCACATGTTTTGTAATGAGATTCCTGAGATTACCAACTTTTAATACAACAAAAGGAAAACAAATGCATCTTTGATGTCATGAGGTCATAACCTAAAGAGTTTCCATTTGTCAACAAATCTCTCCACTTCATGCCATATCGTCCTACTAAGGTTCTGAGGCATATGACTACATATTCTATAAACTGAGAGGTTTATAGAGGAGGAAGGAAAATGTATTCTTCATTCATAGATACATGTTTAAAGAAAGGAAGGGAGGCTGAGAAACCAGTCATTTCTTAAAGAAATGTGGGGCAACATACAAGAACACAAAGGTAAGCAAAAGGTTATTTACAAACTTAGCAGGAAAAACTGGCTTCTGGCGGCTGGAAAAAGGAAGATTGCTATTGTCTATTCCTGTTGACTATTAGCAAAAGTTAAAAAAAAAATAAAGGAGTTCATTGCAAGTTATTCAAGTGTGTCCTGATGTGTGAAAATGGCAGCAACCAGAGAAACAGAGGAATTTTTCTGAGTGGCTTGTGGAATCAGAATCTTTACTTGGTGATCACATCCATTTAAAATCTCTCAAAAACTAGCTAGCTGAGCTCATTTATATTATTCTATTAAGAGTTCTCAAGTGAAATATAAGAGTCCCACAAGCAAGTCACCTACAAAAAAAGATGAACTTAAATTACAAAAAGCAGAGAAGACAGATGAATTTTAGTGAGCATTTTTCAGACAGAACCATCTAACAAAAACATAAGGCTAATTAGAAATGGGAAGTCAAAGAAACTAAGAAACAAAGGAAGAAAAAGAATTTTAACATCACATTGTATTCTTCTACAAACCAATTATTCTAGAACCCATAAAAATAACTTTGATCTTTTAACCCACCTAAAAATAACCCCTCAAAAACCTCAATAAGTTCATGTGGAACTGTAAAATGTGAGATTTTCTCTGTAATTTTTAAAAACACTGTAGCAAGCAGGTTTAAGACATTTGCAATATATATCAAACTTCCATGTACCATTTCCTCAAAATCACTAAAAATTCTCCTTAAACCATAGTCAAACATCAAACTTGTAGCAAACGCTGTAACAAAACACCAGTTTTCACTTGAACTATTAATAAAGCATCCCTTACATAGAGGGAGCCAACTACTGACATTTACATTTTTACTATAAAATTACTAATTTCAACAACTAAAGTTTTTACTAATATGAAAGAATCTCACACCTCCCTTTGCCATAGTAAAAAGACTTACGGAAGGTAAAAACATGTTTCCAATACATTTTTTGCTTAAACAAAAAAGTTATCTTAGAGAAGTCACTGGAAAGCTTCATGACACCCTTTCACTAAAAAGCTCAACATTTAGTTCATACTTAATGATCTTCAAAACCTGGATTTGACATTTCACCTTTATCTCTCCAGCCTTTCCAGATACAAAGAGGAGATTCCTTACAAGGATTTTCTTTCTTCTCCATTTTTTTTAAGTAACCAGAAGGCTCACTGATTTTCTGGAATTGAAAACTTGTAAAAAACAAACAAATAAATAAATAAATAAACTTCAAGTTTTAACATCAAAACACACACTAACAAAACTACCCAAAGTGTTCAAGCATGACTGGTATCTCTAAGAAAGGGGCCTACCTTATGGGAGCACAGTAGCTACCACCTTTAAAATAAGATTAAGCTGAAATCTGTCTTTTTGAATAAATTGTGTTGCATTTCTACCCATTTTAGTCCTTTTAAAAAACAAGACCAACTCTGTTATTACACTTACTTCAGAAATTTAAATCAATGTTCACCAAACATAAACTGTTTAATATTTAAAAACAAAGGACTCAAAAAAAAATAAAAACCTCTACCAAAGTTGCATGCTAAATAGGCCAAGTATTCTTATCAAATTTTTAAAATAAAAAGATATCCATACCTGTCTTCATCACCATCAACAGGAATAGCTATGCTGAACACAGAGGTGGCAAGACTGTTCATAGGTGTTAACTGAAGAGGGTTTGCCAGGGAATCTGCAACAGGTTGCTTCACAACAGGCTTATTTTCAGCAATGAGAGAAAGTGGTGGTTGAGGTAGGGGTTCTGATTTTCTTCTAGTATCGTCAACTTGCCCGACTAAAGGCTGGGTCTGAGTCTGAAATTGACTTAGGTCAGACTGTGGTAGACTTGTTGGTACACTGTGCGTGCCTTGCGCTAAGGGCAGCCCAACGTGCTGGATTACACTGCTGCTCCTGCTGACTGGTGTATGGCTGCTCAGCGGCTGCGACTGGGCCAGAGGGGCAGGTACATTTGGCATAGTAACAGAAGTAGTAGACACACTAGGCACGCTTGGAGCGGGCACGGCTGCAGGCACGTTTGGAACTCCGGGCACCACGGTGTGAGGGCCACCAGGCACAGCTGACAGCTGACCACTGCCACCGATCTGCGGCGGGGTCATGGACTGAGCCTGCCCAACCCCGGCAGAACCCATGCCCGGCTGCACCACGCCTCCTACAGCAGCCGGGGACACCCCAGCCGGCTGACAAGGCGCGGCCTGCCCGCCTTGTACTAGTCCCGGAGCCACAGCTTCACTGGGCTGGGAAGACGTGGCCCTGATCTGCACGCCCACCGAAGAGGCATTCTGGCCAGAGCCCACGGGAAAGCTGGCCGCAGTAGGGGCGGTCGTTCCGGCGCTGGTGGAGGAAGGCTGCGCGGGGCTTGTCGGCTGGAAGCCGGCCACGTGCTGCTGCAAGTACTCACTCTGGCCGGAGGGTTGGCCCGCCAGCAAATGCCCAGGCTGCAGAGGAGGCTGGGCATAGGCGAAGTGCTGGGAATGTTGCGCCGCAGGAGCGCCGACTGCCGGGACCGGCTGCGGAGGTAGGGACGCAGCCGGCTGGGCCACGGTTACATTCGTTGGCGGCAGACCCGGTCCACCAGGTCCCGGAGGGGAGCCGCCGGGCCCGGCTCCCTGCAGCTGGCTCGGCTGTGTGGCTGCTATCATTGGCTGCTGCCCGGCCGCTGCTCCTGCGAACGGCGGCAGCGGAACCGAGCTTTGAGCCACAGCCCCACCTACGGGCGGCGGCGGCGGCTGCGGCTGCCCAACGCTAAAACTCTGCGGCTGGGCCGGAGTGGGCTGGCTCATTTTCTCCGACGGGGGTAGCTGTGACACAGCACTCAAGGAGCTGTCAGTTCCCGAGTCGGGCCCGTGCGCCCCCTGCATGGAGGCCACCACTACCACCACTGAGCCTCCGGTCGCGCCTAGGCCGCTGTCCCGCTCCGCAGTCTGGTCAAAAGTACTGCTGTGTCTAATGCAATCCCCGGACCTCGTGAGGACGCTGCTGTCGGAATCCCGCTCATAGTATTCCATACACGTCCATCGGCCGCGCCGATAAGGCTCCCCGCTCCCGTGGTCCAGCTTGATCACGCGGAAACGGGAACTGCAGGTGGTGGGGGGCTGAGCGGGAGCGGCAGCCCCTGGTCCGGCGGAGGAGCCCGCGCCTTGGGGGCCGCCTGGGGGCCCGGGGGTGGGGGCTGGAGTGGCGGCCGCTGCCTGCGTACTGGCGAGCCCCCCAGCTACGCTCCGGGCTGGAACGGCTGCTCCTCCGTTGGCGGGAGCTGCGGCGACACCCAGGTGTCCATCCAGGAGGAGATTTGGGGAGACGGCGCCGGGAGTCTCTGCGTCCCCAACATTATTGAGTGTCTCCTCGGAGGAGCTGCGCTCGCAGACTTCCTCAGGGCCATAGTCTGTGGCCCGAGATACGTCGAATATCTCGGAGGAGACGTCCTCTGTGCGTGACTCGTCCGGGTCGTCCAGGCTCTCGGTGTCCTCGGTGATGCTAGTGGCCACCTGGGCAGTGGTGACACTGGTGATCTGGAAGCAGCTCTTCTTCTTGGCCGGCATCTTGGACATGGTGAAGGCGGCTGCGATGGCAGAGAGGCGCGCCGGCTCTCCGGGTCCTGAGGGAACCAGGCAGGGCAGAGCCGGGCCCCCGAAGACGAAGTCCGAGTTGGCGCTGGGTCTGAGGCCCGCCGCGGTAGTCACGGGCTGATCCGGCCGCCGGCCGCTCGGGGACACATCGACATCCTCCTCGCCGTTTCCTCCAGGCGTCGGGCTCTGCGGCTCTGCCCTCGTCTCACTCCCGCGGCGGCTCCGCCTTCCTTTTCACCGCAGCAGCCGCGGCGCCTCAATTCAGTCCCCTCAGCGACGGAGAGCGCGATCCCAGGGGCGGGCCGCTGCCGCTGCCTCCGCCCCGCTCCGGCCGCCGCGGTCAGCGCTGCTCGGCGCTCACGCGTTCAGCAGGCCCAGGCCGGGTGGGAGTGGGAGGGCGGAGGGGAGGCGGCGGCGTGAGGGGCGGCGCTGCCCCGCTCGTGCGCCTCAGGCCGGTGCCGGCGGCGGCGCTCGGCTCTCCGACGCGGAGGGAGGGGAGGAGCGGGGGTCCGGAGCCGCGGGCCGGGCTGGCTGGGGGACCGCGGCGGGCTGCGCGCGGGCGGGCGGGCGGGCGGCCCTGGCTCCCCGGCTCTAGCCGGAGCTCAGCCCCAGGGACATGCCGACCGTCCGAGGCGGAAGCCCGCTCCGGGGGAGGGGAGAGCCGGCCGGTCCTCCCCTCACAGGGAGCCTCCCCCGCAGGCGGGCGGCGGCGACAGTCTCGGCCTCCCCTCGCGGCTCCGCGGAGTGAGGGGCGGCGGCGGCTGGAGGCTGGCCGGCGAGCTGAGGCGCTCCGGCGGGATGAGGTAGCGGCGGCGGCTTCTTCGGTTCCTCTTCAGCGCGCCCGGTCCGTACACCCTGGAGAAACTGAAATTCAAACTGCTGAAGCGGCGACTGCAGCTCCCTCCCCTCGGCCAAGATGGGGCTGAAATGGCCGCGCCAGGGATGCTGGGAGGAGCAGCAGCAGGCCCGCTGCCGCCGCCGCCACTGACTAAAATGCCGCCGCTGCCGCAGCCACCGCCAGCGCCGCAGCCGCCTTCGTTCGGTGACGCACTGGCGTCGTGACGTCACCGACCCGCCCCCTCCGGTTTCCTGCAGTTTCGCGTGGAAGGGGGTTGGGTGAGGGCGATGGGCGGGACTAAAGGTTAAAGGGGTTGGTTTCTTTATTTAAAATATTTTTAAATTTAAGTTTTGTGGTGAAAGTTAACTAAGAGTTGAAAAACTGAAGACAATTTTGAAGTCTAAACTGGGAAAGCTTACAACCGCGCTAATCAACTCTTTTTACAGCGATTTGTTGGAAACACTGGAAGACTGGAGGTCATGTGCTGTGTCTTAATATTTAGCAAGATCTTAGTGAAAGAGGCGATAGGAAAGGAGATGGGATCTTAAATGGGATAAGGAGGGGTACGACTGGTGAAATCAAATCACTTAAGAGCTCTTGAAAATGAACGGTGACCCTTATAGTTAGGGAAGTGAAATGTTGAGAGAAACAGGATGATTAACCAAGAACAGCTAGCCAAATTGAATCATAAAAATGATCTTTCAGCCAGAAATCCTGTCTCCAACAGTGGCATCAGGGGATGGTTACTTGCCCAGGGTGAAGTCAGTTTATGAAAAGATTCAGAGTTACTAATATATTCCCAGTTCTAAATTTGCTGTGATTCCAGGAAGGAAGAGTTCATTTAAACTCTTGAGACTGTTTTTACTTTCAGCACGAAATCAGTTTATAGGCTCCATAAATGTAGACGCTAATGTGCTAAATAGTTGCAGCTCTTCATTTTGTTTATTCTGAAACCTTATTTTATTTTATTTTATTTTATTTTATTTTATTTTATTTTATTTTATTTTTCTGAAACTCTTGGTAGAGCCAGGATGTTACGTGGTTTGGATTGGGCCATGAACAACCATAAAGGTCAGAAAGCACCCTTTCCTGTCCTACTACAGGGTACAGCTATGAAAGTACTGGTGAATTTAGCATCAGGTTCCAGCAAACGAAAATGCTAATGCCATCCTTTTAAACTGTGGAGGTTACTGACATACTACTAGATTTAGGTAAAATCGAAGTCTTGATGGAACTAGATTTCATATCAATTGCAGCTTTAGAAATCGCATCAAAACTTGGTACATAAAGTGTTGTATTCAGTTCTCTAATCTTTGAATAATAGAAATTTTTTTTTATTCCAAAAGATGTTTTGAGAATTAAAATTTGTACAGGATTTTTAGGTCCTTAGTTGTATTTTATACAGGTAGATCTTTTAAGCTCAGTAGAAACCATGTTCTTCAAACCACGTAAGACCACATAACATTCCTGTTTCTTAAGGAGGTGGGAGAGGAAAGAAACAAAGTGTAACATGAAGCTGTAAGGGATAGCTAATGAAATGTTTTATTTCTAAATCTGTAATTTCAGTAACTATTAGAGAAAGTTTTCCATCAATAAGTTAAATTAACTGGTTAAATCCAATATGAACTTATAAAAGTTTAATTTAATTTGAATTGATTTTCCAGATTGCTAAAAGGAATTATCCATGTCGATCATGAGGTTTTTAGAAAAATAAACGTCTTATTACTTGTTAACCCCTTATATTGCCTTATTACATAAACTTGATTATTTGTCCTGATACTCTTAAATCACCTATTCAAAGAGGGGAAAGAAGTAATCTGTAAAGCCATTTCTCCTGAAAGAATATGTGAAGGATTTATTATGATATAAAATAAAGATAAAGCTAATTTAAAAGATATCAAGAAATGAGCTAAATTTCTGGTACAGAGGAAGTGAAAGATATGAAAAAAAAAACAGTTTAGGATTATAAAATTAAAATGTTTCATTAGGAGCTTAGAGATTTCTGTGTTTAAACTGATAAAATAGTCTTCTTAAAAGTAATATTTTCCCAAAATTAGGAACTCTAGTTTCTTTTGTATGTTTGCCCCTAAAAAATGTAGAACTCAGAAGGACTGAGACAGAGATCACTTGAGCCCAGGAGTCTCAGGCCAGCCTGGGCAACATAGTAAGACCCTGTGTCTTAACAAACACTCTAGGTTTAAAAAAAAAAGTAAAGAATTTTATAAGCTGTTATGAAGAAATTGTAAGAATTCTGGTTGTAATTACTGAAATCATTGTACAGATGACAAAAAATGATACAACTGTCTCTAAACAACAAAAAGATATATACTTCATAGTTGACTCATAAAGAATTAAAAACCTCAAGTAACTAATCAAAATGATAGTATTGCACCTTTCAGCCAGAAATTCTGTCTTCAACAATGGTACTGAGATGCCTGCTTGCTCAGGGTGAAGTCAGTTTAAAAAAAAGATTCAGAGTTACTAACATAGCCCCAATTCTGAATTTGCCATAATTCCAGGATGAAGAGTTCATTTAGCTCATACATGTGAGTACCTTTACTGGCTGTGTGTAAGCTTGTTAATAAGTAACATAGTACCCTAATTTATTGGAACTGGAGAGGTCCCTGGAGACCCAAACCTTAGGGCTAGGCCCTTAATGAGTTATCCTGGCTTCATGCCTGCACCCACAAACCTTACACAGAGGCTATGGGAATCCTTGATTACCATTCCCAGAAGCCCCAAATTGACCATTTCTCCTACATCTGGTACTTCCCTCAGAAACTGAATTGCAGCTGTATATGGGGTGTACTTCTGGAAAAAACAGTATAAGGAGACAGGGCACTTAAAAAGTAAGGACTATTTTCACTGGGAAAAAAACTGCTGCAGAAAAATCTTTTGACCATTTGTAAATGTCATACTCCTAAATCCTATTAGGTTATTATCTAATCGTATCAGTATCAGTGAATTATTTCATAGTCACCAGATCCTGAAATGTAAGCTGCAGATAAGCAAGAACACCTGACCCTCACTTCCATGATTTATGTTATATTTAAAACAACACTGATACATTAATTTAAACACCCAGAAAAAGATAATTTCAGTAGAAATTAACTGCCTAGATTGAGAGAAGTAACTCTTTAGCCTTCGTTAAAGACATTTATTAAACATTCTTTGAGTATATTAGCAGTTGGACAGCCTGTATCTCAGTCATCAGGGTTCCCTGGCATATAAAAATAGCTTATTTTTTAGCTAGGCATGGTGGTACATGCCTGTAATCCCAGTATTCTGAGAATCTGAGATACAAGGGTTGCAAATTTAAGTCCAGTCTGGCCCCTTTAGTGACTTAATCAGACTGTATCAAATAAAATTTTAAAAAAGGGCCAGGGATGTAACTCAGTGTGAAAGCCATAGGCTCAACCCAGTTCTCTCCCACCACCAAAAAGAAGAACTTATTTTTATTTTCTATTTTTTCATCACTGAATTATTAGAAAAATGCAAAATGGAGTTGTTTTCAGGTTCTGAAACTCATTTGTTAGAAATAAATATCAGTTGTCTAAACAAATAGTCTTTGATTTATTATTGTGATTTTCCTGGTGTTCCATTTCTAGAACAATATCATATTAATAAACCCTTGAAGTGAAGATCATTGTGTGATATTATTCCAAAAGGGAAAATAATCCAATGAAAAAGGATTAAGGCTGACAAAATTCCATACTTTTATAAGGAAAACATAATGTGATATTCTTACTTGAAGTATCTAAGATTTTCACATTTAATTGAACTTCTATTAGACATACTTAGGGTTTGATATTCTATGAAATGATGATGTCCTTTTTTTTTTTTAAGGGATGTCGGTGTCCTTGATTCCCAGGAACTTTCAATGCTTAGGCACTTCAGTGGAAGAAAAGGGTGTATTTCGGATTAATAATAAATACAATGTCCTATTATAGTCTGTTTTATTTTATTATGACATTTAATGTACAATCGTAGGAAGCTAAAATATTAGTTCTATGGCTCTACCATCGAGTTTAAATGTTCCATTCAATGTAGGGTAACATGAGTAGAAAATCTATTCATCACTATATGCTTTCTCATTTTTTTAATGTTATGTGTGGCCACTGGTGATAAAGAAATTGGAGGGACCAGGAGTGAGCACTCATTTTACTATAAGCTTGTTTTGTGATTGCCAGCAGGTCTACCAATTCTTGTTTTTCTATTTCTAAAAAGAAATATGGTAGGAATGTAAACTAGTACAACCACAATGGAAATCAGTGTAGA
Source organism: Cuniculus paca (assembly GCA_004365215.1). NCBI lineage: Eukaryota > Metazoa > Chordata > Mammalia > Rodentia > Cuniculidae > Cuniculus > Cuniculus paca. Next base: position 6,043 of record RJWT010001230.1, on the reverse strand, counting down.
AATTCCTTAAAAAGTTAAAAATAGAAATTCCATTTGACCCAGCTATCCCCCTTCTAGGTATCTTTGCAAAAGAGTTAAAATCATCATATTACAAGGATATATACATACCCATGTTTATAGCAGCACAATTTATAATAGTGAGATCTTGAAAACAGCAGATGTCCACCAACAGGTGAATGGACAAGGGAACTGTGGTATTTTTACACAATGGAGATCTATATTGTCATAAAGAGATAAATTTGAGGCATTCGTAGGAAAAATGGATGCAACTTGAGAACGATGTTAAGTGAAATAAGTCAAACACAAGCTCAAATTTTGTATGGTTTCTCTTACATGAGAAACACAAAGAACAATATAGAAGAGAAATAGGAAATAGGGAGAGTACAAATTCCATTGTTTTAAAATTATTTCAATATTTATGCTAATTGGTTTCATTTATACCACTGGTTTATCTTAGTTCATTGAAAGGAAAGATTAGTGTTATTATCTGTTCCTTTTTTTGTAAGAATTTTTTTGGTTTATGTCTTGTACTCTGAATAACTATTTTGAAGATAATGATACACTGTAATTACTATCATTATTCTCTTATTATTTGATTATAAAATTTTGTTTTATTTTTTCATAAAATAAAAAATTTAAAAAGAAAAAAGAAAAGATAATATATCATTTGCAAACTAAAAAGAAGAGAAAACAAAAGAAATAACACTGTAGTGAACACTGCAGTGAACAGGTGTTATACTACCAAAACCACTGAGTGTGTATGGAAAAAGATAACAGACGTAGCATTGCTTTGACATTTTTGGAAGACAAGATAGCAACTCAGTATGAGACTGGTGGCAATACCATTTCAGTAGAATTAGTTAACTTACAAAAATAGCAACTAGATATACATGGTTTTATAAAGAAGCTATATTCTGTCATGGATGAGCTAGTGGTTTATGTTCAAGATATATCCTTTGATAAAGTGAAGCAGCACCGTCTGTTCTGTCTTGTGCACATGAATTTGGTGCACACACAGGTGTGGTTGTATACTGCTTCAAGTGGTAATACACCTCTAATTTTAGGTTGTAACTTTCTCACAAAAGCACATTAAAAGACATTGCTAATTTCTAGACTTCTGGGGAATAGTTCCTTCTGTGTGTTACTGTTACCAGCTTAAAGAGTTTTTAAAAAAAAGTTAGTGTAGAAATTTGCATAAATTGGATGTAGACATGAAGGATGGTCCAAATGTTGTTCACTGATAATCTGAAAATCATTCTAATCAGCAGATTGGACTACTTTTAGCTGGTAGGTGCAAAGAGTTGAAAGTCACAGATAAAATTACATCTCAATTCAAAAATGATTAGTGTTTAGTCCATATAAATAAAACAATTTAAGCATTTAAGTTTAAAATACTTGAAATCCTTAGTTGAAAACATTCATATTCATTAAAAGCTCAACCCATAATCCATGTTTGCATAATGATTTGAATGTTACTTAAAATGGTCATATAATGAGCTACTTCTTGGCAAATTAATAATCCCCTCCCCCATCCTTAACACCTGGAATCTTTAGAAGAGAAGGAAGCCACTAAACTGCAGACACAGATGAAAAGTTAACCCTAGTGGCTTTCCAGTTTTGACTCTCAGAGCTCTAATGAGTCTTAGTGACAGTATTATTTTAACACTCATTTCGTGGCATTTACCTATTTTTTTTTTGTCTTTTTTGAGACAAGATTTCACTATATGGTTCAGGCTGGCCTTGAACTCACTTTGTAGCCCAGGTTGGTCTTGAACTTGTGGCGATCCTCCTGCCTCAATCTCCTGGGTGCTGGGATTATAGGCATGCGCCACCGCTCCTGGCTTCATTTATCTATTTTAAAGCTAAATTGATTAGAAATAAATATATTTTCATCTTTCAGTGTTTAGAATTTTTATCTACCTATTTTTCCTGGATTTTGATAATAATTTTTCTTCTTTGCATATTGTATGTTTACTTGACAACTGATGTATTTCTAGATTTTTAACCTATAAACATTTCTTTTTTTCTTGTTTTATGAATACTCCATCAATTCAGTGGTTCTACATTCTAAGAGGAAAAAGCCCTACCCCTAAAATGCATACTTTAAAGAAAGATAAATTATGTGGATATAATCCATTCATATTATTTAAGTGCTTACCATGGGTTTTTTAAAAGCTTAATCACAAGTTCAAAATAATTTTACTTATTAATATTTCATTAGAAATGTTTTCTTTTGCTGTTAAAAAAATCTCATAATGGCATCATATATATGTCTTGAACACCCAGCTCCAAATAGAATAAAAAATATTAGCTCTGCTTATTTATTCATTCAACATATATTTAGAAGCTTCCTATGTGCTGGCCTCATTGCTTGGTTAGTTGTGAACTAGTCAAGAAAAGGAAAATGCTTGTTCTAATAGGTCTTATATTTTAACAGGGAAACAGATGCCAGTGACAGAGGAATGTAGTATTTTTGAGTATTCATAAGTATAAAGAAAAAATTCAGGAGACAGGACTGTGCGTTCTTAGGTGGATGTCCTACAAATGACTTGAGGAAGTGCTGTTTGAGCCAAGGCAGGCTTATCAAAAGTCATGGAGGAGCCTTGTAGATAGGGAGACAGGTGAATACTGTACATTGGCTTTGTGGAGGAGCCACTGTGTGGCAAGAACAGAGCTGGGGCATCTGATAATGAGGGCCTTTGTTGGCCAAGTGAAGGAACATCTTATTATAAGTGTAGCAAGAAGCCATAGAACAATTATAAACAGAGAATTAAATGATCAGATTTGCATTTCAAAGGAAAGATTTATTTGTCTTTTAATAGTTTAGAATATTTTATACATTATATACAGAAAGACTAAGAAAGCAACCTTCTCTTACACGATTAAGGATGTTTCTTTTTAGAGGATTATAATATTTGGGTCATACCAAAATAGCAGAAATATTTAACAATGTATGATTTTCTAGCCAAATATTTAATGATTTTTAGAAAACAACTACTTCAGGACCCATAGGACAGAAGTCTTGTTTTCTCAATGAAAACCATAACTGTAACCTACAGGCAACAGTTTTAATTAGAGAAAACTGAAATGGCCCACTTAGAAACAGTGAAGAAAGTCATTTTGTTTAAATGTAATTATTAGATAAGTGTGATAAAAACCACCTGACAAAGAATTTCCAAGAAGCAGAACTAATTTTAGAGAGGCTGAGGACTGAACCTTATTTTTTCAGTGAGATAGAAAAGCACACAGATAAATCTGGGGACACTTTAGAGAGTTCAAATAAACACATTTTGGTGTTGGTAGCTTACTTTTCTTTTAGACACTACCTTTCCCCAACTTCTCTGAAACAACTGAACAGAATCATGGACTATTTAACTTTAAAGAGTTAACTTATTAAATAGAGGAATTTTGAAAGGAATTAGAAGGACATAAAGGACAGAAAAATAATTAAAATATGCAAAGTATAGTTGAAAGAAAATGAGATATTAGGGAACCTTGGTACTGTGATAGGGTGTGCAGGATTCTCTCTAGCTGTGTGTCCTTGAGCAGGCCTTCATCTCTGTGGTCTCAGTTTTCTTTAGCTATAAAGTGAGCAGGTTGACTAACAGAGTGACCATTCTTAGTGTTAAGATTTTATAAATCTATATTCTCAAAGGACAAGTTTGGATTCTTGGTTTTATATGCAACAGTCAATGTATAAGTAGGTCTACAAAATGTCTTTTCTTCAGCTCTGGTAACACTTAAATATGCTGGTCATGGCCTAATGCTGCTCCCTGTCCCTTCCCTGCTTTTCTATATCCTTTTCTGCATTCTAGGAACGAGACATTACTCCCTTCGTTACTGAAGATCCCTTGTCCTTTAGCTTCTACTTAGATTTAGCCATTGAGAGCTGCTGGCACAAGATCAGGGCTGTAGAAGAAGAGTTTAGGGTGTTTCTCTCCCTCTTCCTTCCAGCTAGGTTGAGATTCTGGCATTCCTCTATAACTGTACCTCCTATCAGACCCCCTTCTATGGATCCAACTCTTATTGGTCTCCTTCAGGTCCAAGTGTGATAACTGCATTCCAATGTACTGGCCTTTGACTGCCTAAGTATTCATTGCTGGGTCTCTTAACTTTGCCCACATTTCTGGAATGATTCTTTTCTTTAGTACGTCCTGAAAATTCCCTTTGAACTGTACCTTTAACATCTTGCCAGGACTGACTGAGTGAGTAACACATAGAATGACTTAAAATTTCCTGATTCCCACAAATTTGTTCAAATCTAGTGTGCCCCATCTTGGAGTAACAGCCAAACTCCTGACAATATTCTGTATGCCTTGTTCTGCGTTGACTCTGCTTCAGCCATGTTGATCTCCTTGCTATTCTAATTACCAAGTTCCTGCCTGCCTCAAGATTTTTGCACTTTCTGTACTTGCTGCTTGTTTCCTTCACCTCCTTGAGGTCTTTGTTTAATGTCACTTTTCCAGTGAGGTTTTCCCTGACTACCTACATAAAACAGCAAACCTCTCTATCTCCATCTCTGGTTCCTGCCTTTTTTCCCTTTCTCTATAGCATTATCTTCTAATGTGCTACATTATTTGCCTATTTTATTTGTTGTCTATCTTCCTTTAATAGAGTGCATTATTCTAGGTGGGCAAGGTGATTATTTTTTGTTCATTCTTGTATCTCTAGAGTCTTATAATAGAGCCTGCCACATGTTAGAGTCTCAATAGTGTATAAATACATGGACTTGTCATTTTTAAAATATTCTCTACTGTGGAACATTTGTACACTGAGAAATTCTCTGCAAAGATGAGTACTTGTTTAACAATGTATCTTGAAGAGGAAAGAAGTCACTTTAATTAAACAAAGGTGGTTTCTTTTCCTTTTAATCAAAACATTTCACTCTTTAGAAAAATTTCAGAAAATACGCAAGCTATATATTGGATCATATACAAAAGTTTTGAGAATACAACATCTTTAATATCCTATGGAAAGATTGAAATTTTGATGAAGAATACATATTTCTTTGTGACTAGCCATGTGTAATCATATTGATTCAAGGAAAATTGAACTCTTTTTAATATTTGAAATAGTACCTAGTTTAAGTAATATTTCCTTTACATAGAAAAATCCAGTGAATATGGTAAAAAGAGTAAGAAGGTCTTACCATTTTACTTTAAAAATATAAGTCTATAGAGATATCACTATAATAAACTATTGGGGAAAAAGTTTTATTTGAATTCACAGAGACTAAATGCTACAGATTAATGAATGTATAGTTTTTTTTTAATGTCTGTTGTAAACTCCTTGGGGTTTTATTTATCTGTTCATTTTGGCTACTCCAATTTATGTACTTGTTCTTATTAGGGTTTGAATTTCAGTGCTGGCTTTACTCTGCAATGGGAACAAATGACTTGCCATGTGATACTAACTTTCCATTACATCTTGAGGCATTTGCAGTCCCAAAGGCAAAGAATTTATGGTTGGTACATGAGATATAGAACCACCACATAAAAGAAGCCAAATTTGAAGACATTTTTTTCTTGGGGCGGATATAGTGTCAGCATAATGAGAACTCAAAATAATCAACTAATGACTAAAAATGAATCATTGTTAAAACAATATTTTTGGCATGAAATACCTAATGTTTCTAGTTGGTTGATAATTTTCATAGCAATGATGATATTTGGCATGTCCTAAGCACCTTTCGTTAGAAGACTTTAGACCCCTTTGAAGCAGCTCATTAAACTCTGAAACAGTTCTGAGAATCAAAGAGTAATACACAAATTTTGTTGAAATTGTGTAACAGTATAAAACTGTATGCTGTCACAAGTATTTAAAGTGAAGTATGAGTTTTATCAATGATTCTTCAGCCAAGTAGACAATTACAGTTGTAGAGATTCAGAAGTATTGAAATCAATCCCTAAGTTAGAATTTGATCATAATTCCAAGCTTAATTGTTTGGTTCTTTAAAAAAGTAAAATGAATGAACTGTGGAGGATACTTCAATAGTAGGGTCACTATTAATAGCCATACAAATTACATGATGTGTATCCAAGGA